>OZ018334.1:75074554-75267054 GCA_963969495.1 Ceratothoa steindachneri
TTTCTGACACACACACACATGCACACACATCGGAAAACCGAGACCACCGTATTTCTCCATAGTGGGCAAATCGCTCGCATTGGTTGACTTGCTCCTTTCATGTAATGGCAGCAAATGCTCGCTCGCTTAACCACAAAAATTCCACTCAGAAATATAAATCATTATTAAAAAGGTGACTACTTGTAACGAGGCTGCCTTTAATAATCTAAAGATAAGTAAGAACTATATTTTAAATTAGAAATAATAATAGGTTAACCTCCGAAGAGATTTCTCAGTTGGAAGTGTTTGGGAGCGATAGAAAAAATGTGAGGGCTTATTATAACTCCCTTGGATCAAGTTCGTAGAAAGAGAACGAACGCTCAGACGGACGAACGAACGTGGAAACGAGTACGTCCTAGCTACCCTTTTTTATTTTTACTATATTACCTCATATTACACTACAATACGCTATACTATATCGGATTACATTACAGTGTACTACACAAATAGCACATCGATGCATAATTAATAATACACTACTTTATACTTCAATCCATTCCTACACGTCATTAAGCAACAATACACTATACCTCCTCATGTTACCCTATTATCCAACATTATCTTCATGGTAACTTCAACATGACACTCGAACCTGTGGTGTAGAAAGATTCGATGACTCCGCTTAATGGTGTGCGATATTATTGGGAGCCATTATGACGAAGGAGCCGTGAAGTGATTATCGGTTTCAGTTGCTGAAATATCGGCAAACATTCTAGGGAGTGAAATGAGAAGGCGGATGTGTTTCCAAAAGAAACATAGAAACAGAAAAAAACACTTAGTTCACATAAAGCCTCTAGGATGAGCCACAAGCTTACTTAGGTCATCACTACCCATGTGATTCCATAGTTCGACCAAATATTAAGTTGTAAAGAAATTAATGTCGTTTTAAAAAAACTAATTTAAAGATGCTCTGGTAATATAGAGAAACACTTTAAGCTTTAAATTACTTCAACCTTTTATCGGTGATGGCAGAGAGTGATATTAATTCTTTTTTATGGTGATGGGTGGTTTGACTCAGTCCCGTCTTCGTACTTCACTGCGCCCTTTGGTGAGTTAGAGTGGGCTTCCATTGGTTTATTGTTTGAAAGGATGAAAAAATAGTGTCGAGTTTGATGTTTTTAAAAAGTGACGGGGGATTTAGATGGATCATTTCCTCACCGAGGTGCATCTTTCTTCTTTTCAGAAGTGAATACACTACCCAATGTGCGGCTTAGAGGTCTGCCGGCGGCCGCTAGCCCTTAATAAACCTTTAATTACTTAAAAAGACAGCTATTTATTTACGACATGAACTTAGCCGTCAAACAGAATCTTCCCCAACACGCTGCACTCTTAGCCTCAGGTTCTGATTAACATCAACACCTAGCAAACAGTTTATTCCCCCTATCTTTTAACTCGAAGGGATTGTAGAATGCCCTATCTACTAAAGGGACTCCATCAGTCCTCAGAGGCAGAATTGCACCTGAGTTTGATTCGATTAAAAATTTATCGGATATTTTCAGTGACCCAGAGAAAAGAATTGCCTCATTTTTCCCAGTTTTTGTTCTGAGTGTCGTTGAGAGTTTTACTTGTGCGAGTGTGTGAGAGTAGCTTTACCATGTTGGCACCCAAATAAGTGGTCAGTGGTTTGGAAGTGCAAGATATTTATGAAAATTTGATAGGTCCGAACTTACCAATCCAATATCTTTAGTAAAAATTGGAAGCAGAGATGTTTTATTGACTTTAGATGAGGATTTAAAACCATCAAAAGATTTAACCATCGACGCCAACTGAGGTTTGATTACATTTGATTGTTTTACACTCGTAAAATGCAGGAAAACGTTCTACGGAGCACAGGTCGGCCATATAGTGCTTCCTCCGAAGAGTTTGGCGTTTGAATATGGGGGTTCGAATACTGGTTAGACGAGGTATTAAGATATGAAATTTAAACAATAAAAGCTCTCTGAAGAACTTTGAAATGCTTTGCTTGTGTTGACATTTTGTAAGGGAAGAGGTTCCTTTGAGAGGTTCGTCGTTGAAGAGGGCTGTGGAACAGGGTGGAAAGAATTAAAGTCAGAACAGTGCTTGGGAGTAGATTTAACAGGAATATTCGGACCGAGGTTACTTAAAGGTTCCTTGAGATACGAGATAGAGGTGCGGAATGAATTGGTAAGTTAGGTGAAGTTAATTTTCTGTTCATCGAAAGATCGTTTAATTTAAATTTTACTTCAAACTCTTAGTCAATTTGAGAGGACTGTACGGCATCTATTCTGCCGCACATTTCAAGTTCAGAGATGAAAACTGACTCAACGTTTACATTGTCTTGATTACAGATTAGGTTAATATTTCTTTTAATTAAACAATGACTTTTAATTATAGTCGCAACTGAATGCTCTAATTCAGAAAGAAGGGGGGCGGAATTCCTTGTGTAAACAAGTATTTTAAGAAACCTCAATAGATGAAGAGAAAGAGTGAAAAGCCAACGAAGGAATTTCCCGGAAAATGACACTTTCTCGTATCGGACACGATTTTTCGATTGTAAACAAACAAAGATACAGCCCTTTTCCTTTTGACTTTTGAAAGGAAAGAGAATGAAAGCAGAAGCAAGTTTCAGGATTACCTCGAGCAGGCAAGCGAAAGAAAGAAAATCACCGCATGGCTCAACGGAGAGACAGGCTTCTCCTAAATCAATCCGAATTTCTCCCAACTGCTAAATAAGGTGTCTGTTAAACCTTTCCAATGTGTTAGCATCGACCTCCTCGAAGTAAGGGATTAACCGTATGTGAGAGAGAATGAACTCTGTGGATGAGGCTGGCGACGGATTGATTCATTTTTTTGAATAGTTTAGATTCCTTCTCCAAAAAAATCTTGGAGATGAGTTGAGTCTCAAATTCTCTAGTTAATTAGAGAGCATTTATAGAAAGATGGCGGCAGAATCTCTAAATTTTGGAAATATAGCACATACCAACACGTTATGGTTATCTTTGCCCCTATATCATCTACTCCAGCTGTCTTCGCATCTTTCCGACCTCTCTCAACAATAATAACCTCTTGCATACTTATTCCTTCTATACTCTGATAACTTACTCGGCTTACACCATTAAAACTAACCATATTTGCATTCATTTTATCTTACAAACCTACATTATTCAATTTATATAAGTAGATTCGCTATCTAATTTGAATTCCTTGTTGCTCACAAGTACCTTATCATTTTTTCTTTGATGTTCACACAGCTACTTTTGTTTTGCTTTTTTACTTTTCTCACTTTCTTTCAAACTGATTTTATGCTCTCATCCGGATTCTCATCCATATCCAGTCCAAATATTCCATTTTCTGCTCTCCTACTCTGGTTATAGTCACTCGTTTTCCTTTTCTTTTCGCCCCATTCTCTGTATTCATCTGCATCTCCCTGGAATACTCGTTTGCATTATTAAGCACAGTGGCGGATCCAGGATAAAGAAATAGAGGGGCGGCGAACTTGAATTCGTATCTCTGTGAAGTCTGAGAAAAGGACAGTGATGATTAATAAGGGTTATCTTACACAACATTGATAATAAATAACAGCATCTCATAATTTAATAATTATTTTCAGATTTACTTTTATTTATACATGTATCATATAAGGTGAGTTCGATAGCAACGGTTTAAAAACTGTTTATATATATATATATATATATATATATATATATATATATATATATATATATATATATTCTATATTATTAGATAAATAAAAGTATGGCTTAAAAAAATATATAAACATTTACGGGTCCAAAATTGGGGGCTAGGGAGGGGGGAGGCCTTGAGCTCCCTAGACTTCAACGTGGATTTGCGCCTGATTAAGCATATGTGGCTACGTCTCTTTATTGCTCTCCACTGTACGTTTATCGACGCCATTCTGCTTTCTCTTTCAAGGCTAAGGCCGCCAAAGCCATTGAACTGCCCATTACCATCTCCTCAAATTTGGTTGACCTTACATCTGCTCCATCTCAGTGTTCGTGCTACTGTATATTCTACTCTCACACCTTCTCAGCTATGCTTCTCCCTCTTGTTCACGCACATTCTTGTCGAATTTTCAAGTCTGGAGAAATTTGCGCACGTTACCTGTCCCGGTACCGGGACGAACAGGGTCGCTACTGCTTGCCCCTTTTGATCGGAACGAGTTCGTGCACATAGATTTGTCGACTATACGACTTTTAGAGGAGTCTGACATCCTCCGTTTTATTTGAGTTTTTTTTGCTTTGGTTCTGTGCTCCGATGTCGGGGGGCGGGGAGGAGACCTGCTTTCCCTCGCAACCGGACCGTGCCCCCCTTTTCTTGCCTTTGTTTGTTTTTTCGTTCTTATTTTGTTTGTTTTTGCCTACCTTATCTATTATGTATTGATTGTTTGTTTGGGTCAAAATTCCTTACGGTGACTTATGCCCTTGGTGGTGCGCAATTATCTTCCTCGTTAAACTGCCTTTCACTTTTATTCTCCATTTTTTTCCACTTTTCTCACGTCTTATACGCACACAGCAAATTTCACCTTACAGAGCACAGTCAGGAAGTAAGATATTCCAATTCCTCTACCTTTAAGTCTTTTATATCATACACCCTCAGCATTTTCTTTTTCACCAGGGCAAGATTAATCATACTTTTACATTTGTATGTTCTGTTTTGTTCAACCAATGTGGATTTCTGCACATTTTTTTCATGTGTACGATAGACTCCAGTTATCTCCTCTCTCATCATGTCACCTATTTGTCCACTTCTATCCCCTACAACCATCAACAGATGCCTTAGTCAATTCCATCCACCACTCGTACCATGTCATTCCAGGATTTCTCTTCCTCCGCCTCACTTCTATCATTGCTTGACCAACATAAACACGCAACTTAGCAAATTTCAACTTCACCCACATAATTATAGAGCAAATACATTCATACCCAACCCTTGCATCGTGCCACTCGCTACGTCAGGGTTAGGTTTTGTTTAAGCTGTTAGGGGATTTCTAAGATACATAAAACCACCACAACTGGATGGGGCGGTGGGAGACGGATAAGGATAATATTCTAACAAGAAACAAAGGTTTTAAATTAGAACAAAAACAACGCCACAAAACCACTAAATCCTTTGACGAAGTTTCGGGAGAGGACAGAGATATAGCGAAAGAGAGGCCTCTCTCGCACCGTTTATCGCCCTCGACACAAGCCACGTCACTCGCTCCAGGGTGAGACCCTCGTTCTTGGACTCCTCGTCCTCGGTTGGACGAAGTCCCTCGAACAGATCATAAAATTCACATAAAGTTCAGATGGAAATCGCTGGTGAGCAAGACACTAGACACCGGACCGGGCCTTGCTGGGGCCAGTGGGTAGTATTTGTGTGTGCTGACACCAACCAACGACCATGAAAGCCACCGTGACCTCAGGGGTTATTTGGATATGGGTACTCTATAGGCAGGCCCTTCTGGAACAAAAAGAGTGTATATGTTCTGTGAAGATGAGAAGGGTAAATGAGAGCAGTGTTGAGATTGGTTATGTGTGTGAAGCGAAATGTAGGAGCTACCTACCCTTGAGTCATACTGTTATGAAAGATCGAATATTGTTAAGAGTAAAGAGAAAATTTCACCAGGACAGCTTCCCTCGTGGGAAAGATGGAGAGAGCAGACAGTAAAAAACTAGGCCAAAATATAATTGTGAACATTAACTAGGACATTTTTGGTAAAAGGTTTCGAAGAGGGATTTGTATAGGTGGTGAAGTTAAGGAAAACGGAAGGTATATATTATAGATTGAATTGAGTACTAGAAACCGGGAGCCACGCAACTCTCATGGACTTTTTCTCTTCCAAAGACTGAATAATGTCACTCATCAACTAAACAAAGATAACAGATGCAAGAAAAATAATAGGGATAAAACGAATCAAAATCAACCGACCAAATTCTTACCATATAGTTAAAAATAGTAAAACCGAATGAGGGCATCTGAAAAAAAGAATTGTAAATAAAGAGGGGTAATTATGGGACGGTGTTAAGGAGTAACCATTCCCACCGTGGATTAAATTCGCTTATCTTGCGAATGAATATCCATTCGGCTTGGCAGAAGACCATTTCAATATTAACACATATAGGTATAAATATCGACGAATAATAATTACGAATAATAATAATACATTCGTATGGTGCTGTTAAAATCTGCCGTGGAGCCTCTCAGAGCTAATGTTTTGCACTGAAAGAAGTCTCGACGGAAGAGATGGGTGGTGTTCGAGGCGCTCTCGAGAGAAGGAGAGAGGACGGACATACGTCGCCAGTTCATTCCGCGTCTTAGGGGCACAGATCGAAAGAACGCGACCAGCTATGCAACACAGATCGCTTTCAAGTATAAGGAGAAAAGCTACTGTTATTGGCAAGGGTGGGCACGGTTAATCCGTTAAAATTTTTGTTTTTTTTCTATTTTGCCTTTTATAATTTTGGAATTTTTTATATTTTAGAATTTTGGCTTTTTTGAGGTGGTTTTAAAGCAAAAAAGAAAAAAAACTCGGTTTTGTGTGTTGTTTCATAATAATAATAATAATAATAATAAAATAATAATAATAATAATAATAATAATAATAATAATAATAATAATAATAATAATAATAATAACAACGTTCTAGTATTAAATTCAGTTAGATTTGTAACGGATTAACTGTGCCCACCACTAGTTATTGGTGCCTAGTGTCATCTGAGCCCTTTGTCTCGTATAATTGATCTTCTCCACCTTCCTGAAATCTGTTTCGCATTTATAAATACATTGCATTAGCTTATTCCTCATTACACTAAGCTACATTACACCATATCACATTATAATGCTCTAATATACAGACGACTGAATTACGCCCCTACATGGCACCACATTACACCGCATTGTGCTCCACTACACTTCATTCGAATGAATTCCACAGGAAATACAAAATGTGAGTATTCGTTTCTATGAATGCTGATGACTTTGTTTAATGGTGCGAGATATCATTTGGATTATTATAATGAAGGAAGTGGAAACTTCTTATCTCTATTAGCAACCGAATGAAGTGATAATGGAAAGGAAATGGTGAGTAAAAGAATAAGAGATTCCAATTCCCCGGATATTAAGAGGAAATATTTCCCAGTAGCGAATGCGAGGGGGCAACATCGTTCGCAGTGCATGTATTCCCCCCACACCCACTTAGATACCAATACGTGCATGTCTGTCAAGCAACTCAATGATAATTGTAAATATTGACATGGTTCCAAAAGTGGTTTGACAGAATTTCACAAGTGCCAAAGTGAAACAAAATTTCTGGTGAAATGACCAAAAAGTTTTCCTTTCTGTTTGGCCCCGGATTTATTTCGAGCTGAAAATCCTCCTTTTGCAGTCAGAAGCCTCTTTAAAAATGTCGATTTTTGACGATGTTTACAGAGAGATCAATGGGTGAAATTTATCAAAGGAACTTGGTTGTCGGCCATTTATAAATAGAAAATTAAAGAAAGGAGAAGAATAAAAAGAAGAAGAAGAAGAAGAACAGAACTACACACCTGCAATCCCCACGGTGTATACCGCAAGGATACCTATACATAAGTACGTGTGAATGATCTAAATGTTTATTCTAAGTGAATATTTTAAGAGGTTGATTTAATGTGAAACGCCATACATTTATTTAGGGTTTATTTTAAGAATACAATGTATGAAGGATGTTAAAATGGTATATTAGTGGTAGGATAATCAAGTGATAATGCAAAGGAAATGACCCGCTCAAGGGGACGGGCCAATGATTTTCTCAAGACGCTTCCGCTGTCTGCCAAAATAGCGCTCTCCCTTCTCCTTTCTCTCCGTCTCCCCTCTCTCTCCCTCTTCCCCACATTCCTTTACTCTTCCATATCCTCTCTCTCCATATCCTCTTTCTCCGTTTCCTCTCTCTCTCTCTCTCTCTCTCTCTTTCTCCTCTCCCCCACATTCCTTTACTCCTCCATATTCCCCTATCCCGACTCTCCACACCTCTCACCGTCCTTATTCTCACTCTCTCTTTCCTTTCACCCATCTCCCATTCTACCCTTCCTCTTCTCCATATTCCCACCATGGGTTTAATAAACCTCAGAAACTCATTGGGGGTCTCGGAAATCCAACCGGATATAGGAAACTTGCGATGAGTCTAAAGAACCCGATATTATATCTAAGAACTAACTCGCGGTTAAGAAACCGAAAGGTATCAGAGACGAACAGAATTTGCGCATATATATATATATATATATATATATATATATATATATATATATATATATATATATTCACTTTCTTTATCAACCTACCCCTAATGTATCATTTTAACATCCACCACAGGAAGAACAAACTTTTCGCAATTGAACATCCTTCATAAAGCTTTGGTTAAATTATTTTAACCTAACCTTACATAACTGAAAGTCCGATTTGCTCTTCTTATTCTAATCTTATCCCTACAGGAATACATACCAACATACCATAAATTAACTCTCTCAATTGGAGTGATTTGGTGAAAAAAAGATAATGTTCTTATAGAGGTTTTGTTCTTAAAGGGTTTGTAATTTCGGTTTTGGACTAGTTCACTTTTTCAGTAGAACTCGGAGAGAGTCATCAATAAGCAGGGGAACAATGACGGACTGAACTCTGTTTTCAACCAATGTTTCCATTTCACTAACAAACTCAAAATTACTCATGCCACAAAATAACGGACCTAACATTATTGGATTCGCTATTATTTTATATAATCTTTTATTTATTTATTAGAATTCTGTAATCTAATAAAATTCAACAGAAAAGTGAGAAACGAACATAACAAAATGTACACATGTTTTCTCGCTGATACATTTTTGTCACTTGAGTATATGTACACTAATTGCTTTATATTTAGTGTTAATGGCAAATAATAATAATTAATAAGCCTGGCCCCTTTTTATTCAGCTCACTTATCCAGTATTGATCATAATCTACCACACGAGTAGTTAGTTAGCATACTAAGTATTTTACGAAGCTGTATTAAGTCCACAAATTTAACTAGTAGGATGCATTACATATATTTTAAGCGTTAAAATGTCGCTTCATAAGTTGTAGCTAAGATTTTTTTTAGGACCTAAAGTATATTTTTTTAGTACTAATTTTCTTTTCGTTGCTCCCACCATTCCTTTTTGTTTCCAGTCCAAAGTCCCGAAAATCTCCCCAAGCTCTGCCTAAAATAGTTTGGGGAAATAGACTTCTTTAAAATTAAATTCTCTCTAATTGACTCTCAAAGTCCGAAGTTTCATTAAATAATCCTGATACATATCAAAAGTTTTAAGATTTATTTCGACAATCGATCAAATGGTGATTAGATGGCTTTGATTGGAATCAAAATACCTCCTTAAAGAATAATAGGGTAAGTAAAAAGGCCAGAATACTTCACACTATCACAATGTCCCGATTTGAGATGCATCTGAAAGAATTGTCTGGACTATATGTGTCCAAATTTTTCTATATGCGTTTGCATGTGCGTGGATGCAAATTTGAGTGTGTGGAAGTAAAATTATTCACTTAATGTTCTATATTTCATGAAACTTTAATATCTCTTTAAACTGTAAATGACTTAATGAGGAAATTAAACAAGGTACTAACGCGCTTTTCGGGTCAAACGCCATAAAAGACGAGATATCGCGTATCCTCTTAGACAGCTCCCGTTTATATCTCATTTTTGCTATCTCGTAATATGACCGGTCTTGGCTGCCAAACAAGGCAGGGTTAAAAGGTTCCTTGGAATACCATTGAAAAATGGGATAGCAAGTCTCCTTAACCAGCCCTAGGTTCGAAGCCAAGGAAACTCACATTTACTGATTCGGTGAAATGAACACGAATCGAACGCATTTATAAGCTTATTCCTCTCGTGTATCGTTACCAGGCGGATTGTTGATGGGGCTATGGGAGTTGAATAATGGATCCCCATCCGAAGATGCCACGTTTAAGGAGTTTTACTGGGGGTTAGTGTCGTTATAAGATTGTAAGGTAGATACCCTAGGGTGGGCACGGAAAGAAAAGAAACGTACCTCCTAGAAGGGCATTGGCTATTTATATTGAATCCTCAGTAAGAATTTAGTGCTTGCAACCACCGTCCAGCGATATTCTAATCACCCAATAAGAATATAGAGCTAAAGAGCTGAAAATGTTAGACGTGATTAATTGAGTTGCAGTAGCCAACGTCCATAGCAACGCTATGAAGGTGTACAAAGTTATTCTTTACTGACGTTTCGCTCCTCTGGAACATCCTCAGAGTAACAAGAACTAAGCCAAGAAATGAACAGAACCGCCGGCGTATATGCGTTAAGGACTAAACATGTTGGATACAGGAATGATCGAAATCAACTATATCTACTCTTCTTGTGTTGATAATAAGGAAAACTCCCATGTTCTTGAATGTCTTTAGCTTTAGTGTGATTGATTTGTTTTTACATTTAATGATGTTTTTGGTTGGGTGTGGCTCTATATCTCACTATGTCGGTCGGTCCTCGTTTTGCTTTTTTTTTTTGGGGGGGGGGTAATAACATCGTAACTATTCGGCCCATTCTAACGAATTTTGAAACTCTTATGTTGTTTCACATTCTCTTTCAAATGATATAATTGTCAAGATCCTCCTAAGATTAGCTCGGGAATTATTTTGTTTTGGTAACAACATTGTAATTATTCGGCCGATTCTAATGAAATCTAAAACCCTTGTATTGTTTCACATTCTCTTTCGAATGATATAATTGCCAACGTCCTCCCAAGGCTAGTCCAGGAATTATTTAAAGTTTTAAGATCGTAAGGTCATAAATCATAAAAAGTTAGAGCACGCGACTTTGTTCAGCAGATCTTGTTTTTCTCTCATCTTATGGTCTCTGAGAAGAGCGTCGATAAAAAAGCTGCAACGTAAATTCAACTAAAGATGAGAAATATGAAGACCCATTTGATCACTCTAAACATTTATTTGCCGGACGTTTTCGTCTTTAGCAATGACCATTTTCATCGGATTGAATTATATATATATATATATATATATATATATATATATATATATATATATATATATATATATATATATATATATATATATATATAAAGGAACTTAATGTGCAGAAATTATAAGGAAACAAAGAGAGCCATCATAAAAAAACTGACTAGGGAAACTTCATGGTGGAATCTTCTTTCACCGTGACAATGCACCACCGCATTCTGCGGGGTTGCGAAGGATGTTCTACGAGAATTTCGATTGGAAGTGAGACCTCAGCTCATTATAGCCCGGATTTAGCACCATGAGACTTCTTCCTCTTTCTAAAGCTCAAAACAATGCAAAAAGAACCCATCTCAGAAGCGTAGAAGCTAGAAATATTGTCACCACGTGGTTTCGAACGATGCCTAATATGTTCTTCAAAGAAAGCTTAAAAACATAGCAACATCGTCTAGAGAAGTGAATTGAACAGGATGGCAACTATGTTGAAAAATAAATTTAGGATAATTCTTTATTTCAGCAATAATAGTTTAATAGGAACTATAGTTAAATTTTAATGTGCCATTCTGATAAAATTTTAAAACTATATCAACTAGAAAACGACTACAATTTAATACAACCACAGTAATTAAAAGTTTGCATCATTTTGGGAGGGGGAGAACCATTTCTCCTTCTCCAGGAAGATCCGCAGGCGGTGTTCACCATACGTTCTAGTATTTTGCCTAATTGCTCTAAGAGAGCAATAGGTCTGTAGCTGTTTAGTTGTTTGGGGTCTTAATGTAGTTTGCAGAGTAGAATTTTGTGTTAGGTCTTGAATATTTTCGGAAAATATCCAGAGGCTAAGGAGGCGTTGTAGAGGTGTGTTAATGTTCGTTAGATGTTTTGAGTTAGGTGATGTATGATTTTGGTTGGAAGGCCGGAGTGGCCGGCGGCACGTTTTCGTGTGGCTTTGATGTAATGTTTTGTTTTGTCAATGGGGATTGGAGTGGTTGTGTTATCGAGCACTCCCATTTCAATCAGGGAGGGCTGGTTCCAGTTCGTTAGCATGGAGCCAGCAGCATTCTTGGACTTCCTGGAAGTGTTCTTGTGCGTGTGTTTTGGATTGACTATGTGTGTGTACTTGATCCTAGTGGGACTTGAATGCATCGAAGATGTTATCCGTGTTTGTAAGCGTGCGATTGTGTATTTGTAGTTCTATGTGCTTGGGAGGGTCCGTGCCCAGAAATTCTCTTGACGCGCGGCCAGAAGAAAGAGGGGTCAGTGCATCAAACATCCTCTGCAATGCGGATGACTTCGCCCCACTGACGGTTCCGACCTAGCAGCAGGCACTGTAGGATGCGGGCATGAAGGAGTGTAATAATTTGTTCTCGATCGGCTTCTGCCGTAGTGATTGTTATATATTGTGAGGAGTTTTTTGTGTGTATTGAGAAAGTGAAGCGTTTTATGCGTTTGTATGTTTTGTGTGCGTGTTGCGAGCAGGTTCAATGATGTCCATGCGAACCTTCCAGTGGTTATCTAGTTGTGAGGAAATGGTACCCTGGAGGAATGTAGTCATGTAGAGGCGGTGTATGGATTAGTATTGGAGATTTTGATAGTAGTAGCCATATTGGAATATGGTCGGATAGTACATGGAGACCCGGGACTATGAGAATGTGGAATCTTGTGGGGTAGTTTTTACAGTGGACCACGTCCGGGGACGAGGTCCCGCCACACGGGTCGAAGAATGTTGAGAAGGCCGGGCCGATGTGCCCGCAGCGGAATCGCTACAAGGCACGGACCAGGCTTCTTCCCGAATCGTTTGTTGTGTTTTAAAAAAGTGTAAAATGGTGTGGGTTTAGGTCCCCAATGAAGAATAGTGAGAGATTATGGTTTAGAAGTGCCCGGAGTGGGGTGGTCTGTAAGTGTGGCAACTATGATGGGGCCAGTGTCTGGGATTTGTGGCAAAAGCCGTTCATTCGAGCTTACCGATTCACTTGCATCCTGATCCGAGGCAAGGGGATGAGCAAGGAAGTTGTATCATCTCTCAGAGATCACGATAACGAATGATGAATATTTTGGAATCGAATGGAATCTGTGCATATAATGAAAAGGAGAGGAATCACTGTGGGTGCACAGGAGATAATGTAGTTAGAGACGAGCGGTTCGAAAATGACTTAAGAGGGGATAGGATGAGATTAATAGGTCAGTGGCTTTACACCGATGCGGGGTGTTTCTAGGCATATTGTGCATGTGAGTGTGTTTGTTATGACTGAGCAGCCGTAGGGAAGGTTAGCCGAGGGAGAGACTAGTACTAAGGGGAACACATATACTCGCATCGCTGTCACATTATGTATGTATGAGTATGGGTTGGTGATAGATTCTAGCTGTTGGGAACCTGGGTGCTCAAGCAGTATTATGTCTGTTAATGTGCGTGTATATGGGGTCTCTTTCGAGTTTCCCTAAATGTCATGTCAATCGTGTGTAGGTGAAGGTGTTTAGCGGTGCGAGTCTGTTGGTTTGATGTATGTAGTGTGGTCATTCAAGTGTACATTTTGGGCTCGTTTTCCTTTTGGGCTAGTTTTCCTTTGAGGCTAGTTTTCCCTTTAGGGCTAGTTTTCCTTTAGGGCTAGTTTTCCTTTAGGGCTAGTTTTCGTTTAAGGCGAGTTTACGTTTTGGGTAGTTTTCGTTTTGGGGTAGTTTTTGTTTTAGGGTAGTTTTCGTTTTGGTGTAGTTTTAGTTTGGGGATAGTTATGATTTGAGGCTAGTTGCCTTTTGGGCTAGTTTTCCGTATGGGCTAGTTTTCTTTTTAGGCTAGTTTTCTTTTTTGGGCGAGTTTTCGTTTGGGGCTAGTTTTCGTTTTGGGCGAGTTTTCGTTTTGGGTAGTTTTCGTTAGGGGCTAGTTTTCTTTTTGGGGTAGTTTTCGTTTTGGGCTAGTTTTCGTTTGGGGTTAGTTTTTGTTTGGGGCTAGTTTCCCTTTTGGGCTAGTTTACGTTTTAGGCTAGTTTTGCTTAGGGGCTAGATTTCCTTTGGGGCCTGTTTTCCTTTTGGGCTAGTTTTCATTTAGGGCTAGTTTTTGTTTTAGGCAAGTTTTCGTTTTAGAGCTAATTTTACTTTGGGTTAGTTTACGTTTTCGGCTAGTTTTCGTTTTGGGGTAGTTTTCGTTTTGGGGTAGTTGAGGTTTTGGGGTAGTTTTCGTTTTGGGGTAGGTTTCGTTTTGGGCTAGTTTACCTTGGGGCCAATTATCCTATTGGGCTAATTTTCGTTTGGGGCTAGTTTTCGTCTTGGGCTAGTTTTCGTTTGGGGCCAGTTTTTGTTTGGGGCTAGTTTTCATTTTATGCTAGTTTTCGTTTTGGGCTAGTTTTCTTTTGGGGGTACTTTTCGTTTAGGAGTAGTTTTTGTTTTAGTGTAGTTTTTGTTTTGGGGTAGTTTTCGTTTTGGGCTAATTTTCCTTTGGGGCTAGTTTTCCGTTTGGTTAGTTTTCCTTTTATGCTAGTTATCCTTTGAGGCTAGTATTCTGTTTGGGCGAGTTTTCGTTTTGAGTAGTTTTCGTTTTGGGGTAGTTTATGTTTGGGGTAGATTTCGTTTTGGAGTAGTTTTCGTTTTGAGGTAGTTTACGTTTTCGGGTAGTTTTTGTTTTGAGGTAGTTTTCATTTTGGAGTAGTTTACATTTTGGGGTAGTTTCCGTATTGGGGTAGTTTTCGTTTTGGGGTAGTTTTCGTTTGGGGTAGTTTTCGTTTGTGGCTAGTCTTCCTTTTGGCCAATTTTCCTTTGGGGCTAGTTTACATTTTGGGCTAGTTTTCGTTTTGAGCAGGTTTTCGTTTTGGCTAGCTTTCGTTTTAGTGCTAGTTTTCCTTTGGGCTAGTTTCCGTTTTGGACTAGTTTTCGTTTTAGGGTAGTTTAGGTTTTGGGGTAGTTTTCGTTTTGGGGTAGGTTTCGTTTAGGGATACTTTTCGTTTTGGGCTAGTTTTCCTTTGGGGTAGGTTTCGTTTTGGGCTAGTTTTCCTTTTAGGCTAATCTTCCTTTGGGGCTACTTTTCATTTTGGGCTAGCTTACTTTGGTCTAGTTTTTGTTGTTGGCTAGTTTTCATTTGGGGCTAGTTTTCGCTTTGGTCTAGTTTTCGTTTTGGGCGAGTTCTCGTTTTGGGGTAGTTTTCATTTTAGGGTAGTTTTCGTTTTGGGCTAGTTTTATTTTACTGCTAGTTTTGATTTTGAGCTAGTTTTCCTTTTGAATTAGATTTCCGTTTGGGCTAGTTTTCATTTTAAGATAGTTTTCCTTTGGGGCTAGTTTTCGTTTTGGGTTCATTTTCCTTTGGGGCTAGTTTTAGTTTGGGGCTACTTTTCCTCGGACTAGTTTTCATTTTAGGCTAGTTTTCATTTTAGACTCCTTTTCTATTTGGGCTAGTTTTCATTTTGGACTGGTTTTCCTTTGGAGCTATTTTTCCTTTAGGTCTAGTTTTCCTTTTGGGCTAGTTTTTCTTTTGGGCTAGTTTTCGTTTGGGGCTAGTTTCTATTGAGGCCTACTTTTCGTTTTAGGCTACTTTTCATTTTGGGCTAGTTTTCATTTTACTCTGGTTTTTATTTTTGATCTATTTTCCAGTTTTGGGTAGTTTTCGTTTTGGACTAGTTATCGTTTGTGATCGTTTTCGTTTGGGGGCTAGTCTTCTTTAGGGCTAGTTTTCGTTTGGGTGTAATTTTCGTTTTGGGCTAGTTCAAGTTTAGTGCTAGTTTTTCTTTGGGGCTAGTTTTCGTTGGGAGTTGTTTTTGTTTGGGGTAACTTCTCGTTTAGGTGAACTTCTCGGTTTGGCTACATTTCGTTTTGTGGTACTTTTCCTCCTAGGCTACTTTTCGTTTAGGGCTACTTTTCGTTCTGGACTACTTTTCGTTTGGGGCTACTTTTCGTTTGTGCTACTTCTGATTTTTGGCTAGTTTTCTTTTAAGGCTACTTATAGGATAGCAATACTTTTCTTCTTGCGCTCCTTTTCGGTTGGGGCTACTTTCGATTTAGTCTTGTTTAGGTTTTGGATTACTTTTCGTTTTGGGCTACTTTTACTTTTATGCTAGTTTTCCTTTGTGGTTAGTTTACTTTGCATTTGGGCTTAGTTTTAGTTTGGGGCTATTTTTCATTTTTGGCTAGTTTTCGCTTTGGGCGAGTTTTTCTTTTGGGGTAATTTTTGTTTTGGACTACTTTTTGTTTGGGCTACTTTTCGTTTTGCACTACTTTTCATTCTAGACTACTTTTCGTTTTCGGCTAGTTTCCGTTTTGGCCTCCTTTCGTTTTGGGCAAGTTTTCCTTTTTGGAGTTTCCCTTGAGATTAGTTTTCCCTTAGGGCTAATTTTCCTTTCTTGCTAGTTTTTCTTTTGGCTTAGTTTTTATTTTGGTCTAGTTTTCGTTTTAGGCTACTTTTCATTTTGGGCTATTTTTCATTTTATCCTGGTTTCCATTTTAGGCTAGTTTTCGTTTGAGGCTAGTTTACGTTTTAGGGTAGTTTTAATTTGGGACTAGATTTTGTTTTGTGGTAGTTTTCGTTTGCGGCAACTTCTCGTTTGGGGTTAGATTTTGTTTTGCGCTAGTTTTATTCTGGGGCTACTTGTCGTTTTGGTCTACTTTTGTTTTTGACTACTTTTCGTTTTAGACTAGTTTTCATTTAAGGGTAGTTTCCCTCTGGGGTTAATTTTAATTTAGGGTTAATTTTCCTTTTTGCTCGTTTTAATTTGGGGCTAGTTTTCGTTTCGGGGTAGTTTTCGTTTTTGGTTACTTTTCTTTTGGGGCTACTTTTCGTTTTCGGCTACTTTTCGTTTTAGGCTATTTTTCGTTTTGTGCTAGGGTTACATTTCGTTTTGCGCTACTTTCTTTTTGGGCTACTTTTGTTTTGGACTACTTTTGTTTTGGACTACTTTTCGTTGGGTTACTTTTCGCTTTAGACTACGTTACGTTTCGGGCATGTTTCCGTTTCGGACTACTTTTTGTTTTGGGCTAGTTTTCTTTTGGGGCTGGTTTTGTTTTGTGCTATTTTTACTTTTGGGCTACTTTTCTTTTTGGGTTAGTTTTCATTTAGGGCTAGTTTTCCTTTTGTGCTCGTTTCCAGATACAATGGAAAAGACCAGTCTTCTCCAGAAAGTCGCACAGTACACAAGGCTGTTGGAGGTGGCAACGGGAACAGGGGGGGGAGGGGGATGAGTCCTGATCTCAGACATGGGTCGGCGATCTATTTAGGGTTAGTTCGGTTTGATGGGTCTGGTGGAGGGGGCTTTGAAGTATGACGTTTTGCAACTGGTTTGGAAATGTTATACAGATACAGTAGATGTGTGTCTGTTATAATGCTCTGGTTCGGTAAGGTTCTGGGAATCGAGGGAGAGGTCGGAGGTCATGGAGGGAATGTGATAGGCATAGCTGCTTACTTAAGAACTGTGTGGCTATCATGTTTGGGTGCTTCTCGATTGGGATGATTTTTGTTTCGACATGGAGATGGTGTATTGGGGTGGTTTTTGTGTGGCTAGTAACGATGTGGAGAGTAGTATTTTACACTGTTTGTATCTTGTGTAAGTGTCATTACCTATGGTTAGTGTCCAGGATGGGGATGCGTAGTTCAGTGTCGCGCAGATAAACTATCCTCGTAGGATTGCCGGAGTTTCTTTGTGTTGTCCAGAGTCGGTGTTTATTAGTGTTCTGAGGGTGTTGAGTTTGTTGGTGATGTTTTGTGTGTATTGAACGAAGTCAAGTGTGGCTCTAGGGTTATACCTAGAAGCGTGGGATTACGGTTGGGTGAAAGATGCTGGCCGTGGAGCCAGATGTTTTGGTGATAGTTTTCCTGCTTTAGGTCAGGAATAAAGAGATTTGCTATTGATTTTGGGGCGGAGGTGGACATTGTTTAGCGCGAACGAGGTAAGGAGGATTTGTAGGTTCATCTGCGTAGATGTTGAGTCGGACTGTTTGGGTAGTGCGTAAAAGTGTGTCATGCATAAAGAGGTTATTGTCGTTGGAGAAGAGGATAACACCTTGGGGTATCCCGTTTGACAGGCTTTCTTTTCGTTTTTTCGGTGTTGTCTGTGTTGGAGAATTTGGCCATGTCTCTTGGAGAGAAAGTTTGCTATAAATCTTTTGTCATTAATGTGGTGGTTGCCGTCTAATTATAATTCGTATGACGATGTGGCTTTGCACGGTGTAGAATGATGGAAAAAAAGCGATGGCCTATACCTCTCATGAAAGATAATATTACATATCGTGCGGCAATTTTGACCTAAACTTTGGCCCAGCAAACAACAAATTAAGACTCTGAACCAGGAGAAAAATGCTGGATCATTAAGAGCCATATTTGCACCGATGGCCAACCATTTTTTGTCAATAATGACGGTCCTAAATGCCTCTTTAGAAAAAAGAGTAACCCTTAGTCTTAGATAAAAGACAAATTTGCCTCGTTTGTCAATAGACGAACTCGCAATAATAAATCTAATATTTTTCTTGTTTCTTTTTTTAATGTAAATATAGTATCATCTGTCTTATTCGATGAGCCAATTCCGTTTCTCCGGTTGAAACTAACATTTGCATAAATCTCTGACGGCTAAAAATAAGTTTGATTATTAAATTGGATAATTCTTTCTAGATACAAATGGACTACGCTTTTCCTGATCTCGCCGCTGGAGCTGGTTATTTTCTTGATTTTGTTTCGTTTTTTTGTTTGGGGTTAATTGTTTGTTGTTTGGTTTGTGCTTTTGCTTGTTTGTTTCTTTTATGTGGTGTTTGTTTTTTGTTGAAATTTTAAAGTATCTAAGTACTAGGAAAGAGCCATAGTTATGTATAATTAACGACTGCTTAGGTGAAGGCCTTTACGACTCTGCATTTATCTATATTTCCTGAATTTTTCAAGGTGTCCGAAGCCCTTTGGTCGCGGCTGTAAAATAGCTGTTTCAGACGAGCTGAAATGGAAGTGGTGTAGTAGGGGTGCGTATTAGAAGTCTGCAAATAGATGTACGCTATTCAAAATGCTCTAATGAAAGTATTGGAATAGAAGCGTTATAATAAGTGTAATAGAAGTAATGTATTAGAAGGATTCCAGTAGAAGTGCTGTGCCGCAAGGCTGTATCGCATATAGCATGGGCAATCATACTACAGCTAACATACGCGTCCCTCCCGGGTCCAACGCCTTTAGTTGAGTACTTTTCATTCCCCAATGGGCACGAGAATATGTGGTTATGTATATCTCTTCCACTCATTTTTACTTTCTTTCTCTTCGCCACTTATTTTAAAGAACTCCCCTTTCTGAAAGAGATGACCTCATTATTTTTCGCGTTAAACAAGTTAAGTGCCTCATTCGAAGTGCTGGAAATAGATTTTTATTTTTTTTTAATTCTATAGAGCCCATCTGGCAACTGCCCACTTGGGCATAAGTCGCCGAAAAACACAACAGCCTAGAACTAGGCTACTTTAAAATAAAAATATGAAAAATTAACAATGATATAAATTGGAAAAACTTAACAATCAGGAAGCAATCTCCGGCAGCGGGGGGGAGGTCCCCCTCACCCCGGTGCAGGAGAGTGCAACCTACAAACAAAACAATAAATGTTTGAAATACATAATATTTTTGCAATTTAGGCATTTTAAAAATCATTTCTTGGTCGATTCCACGGCACCGCGGTTGAAAACCACTTCCTTACAAGGTAATTATATCAACATCTTCAATAGGGGGAAAAACAAACAAATCAATTAGGATCTTCGTGAACACATTGTAGCCCTTCATAAAAGTTGCCTTGGGTGCAGAGTGATCTCTGTTCAGTTAAAAGTACTTCTTAATACAATTGGTACCATAATACGCGACAGGAAGTCTCGTAATTCAATTCATCCTTTGGATCGTTCAGGTTGCCTTCGGATGTTAACGGAACATGCAGATCTTAGAGAGTTACAGGGAGATAGGGAAACAAGTGGAGTTGAAGGTAGAGAGGAATAATAAGTAGAATGCTGTGTCGTTATCATCTCTTTTTTCGTAGTCCAAGAAAGACCTCACTCCTTAAGAAAACTACCTGTAAAGATCGCTTGGCGTTTGAAAATGAAGATTTAAATAAAAAGGCAACGATTCTGCGAACAAATTCTTTCTTCAGATGAAACGAAAATAAAATTATGGGGTCAAAATTCAATCAACAAGGTTTGGAGAAAAAAGTGTCAAAGAATACTATCCCTATAGTCAACTTCGGTCGTGGATCAATCATGATATGGGGTTGTTTTTGTTCATCAATGGTTGGAAGACTGGAGGTAGTCGAAGGAAGAAAGAACGACGAAATGTACAGGAAAATTTGGGAAAGAAATTTGTTATCTATCGTTGGCTCTCTGAACATAAAACTAGAATGTGCATGTCGAAAAGACAAGGACCACGAGCATATATCACAACAAACTAAGAAATAGCTGTATAACGGTAGAATTATTGTTTTGGAATGGCTAAGTCAAACTCTTGACCTGAATCCCATCGAAAATCTGTGGAGAAAAATTGAAACTCATCTTCCAGGATTGAACTCCGCATAATTTATCTGATTTGTAGAAAATATGTTTGGAGGAGGGCAACAAAATAAGGCCAGGCACCTAAATAAAGATCGCATTAGACTAATCAAAGCGCCTGCAAGCTATAATTGACAACAAGGATTATGCAACCAAGTACTAAACTATGTTTATATGAATGTGTTGTAAACTTTTGCGTTGAAAATTTTCAATATTGTCCTAATAAAGTTGTCCTGTTCACCATCTTACTTCTCTGATCCTTACATTTTATTTATTATAAAAAGTTCCACCTGCTTTTTAAATTTCATTAACTTCCACTAAATAAAAGTATGTAATTTTGCATTTCTAAATGTGTTGTAAACTTTTGCGGCCCGATATATATATATATATATATATATATATATATATATATATATATATATATATATATAAGAATTAAAAACGAGACTTGAAATATAAAATATAGTTAAATGTCCTAAAATAAGAAGAGAAATATGTACAAAAAAGATAACAAATGCAAGAAAACAACAATAAATAAATAAGCATGAGCAAATTTGCCTACCAGTTAAGGATCCCTATATTAAATAGTGTTCCAAAGCAGACTGTGGTAGTGTGGAAAAATTTCAACTAAAATAACTATTAGTGACGTATTGGTTGCTTTAGAAGGAATTAGTTGGTTCAATTTCAAATAATTTATAGGGGAGATGAAAACTATGGGCAGTTAAGTTTAGGGAGCTTTTGAAGTATATAGAGATTCCAAAATATCCAGGTCGCGATCACCGGGTCACGGATCCCAAATAGAGAATTCATTGTCTGAAATTTGTGCATTGCAAGATATGGAATGGTTTCTGATTGGTGAAAATTCAGGTCTAGTCACAGGTCTATTGGTATAGTGGGAGAAACCGTGGTGGTGTGCCCGCGTGTGTGTGTGTGTGTGTGTGTGTGTGTATGTCAATTAAAAGTACCAAATACCTTGAGATAATTGGAAAAGGCTTGAAGATTGTTACATAAAATGAATTCCATGTTCTCTATATTATTCGATAAATTCTTATTATACTGCGAATCAGATTCTCAATGACCAAAGTAATAAAAGCTTTATTTGATATCTAAAGCTCAATCTAGTTAAGAATAATCAAACGAGCGGTGGTCATAAGACCTAGAAATGCTAATATGCTCTAACTTTCAATCCAGATCTTTCTCAAAGTTTTTAAATATCTATTATATATATATATATATATATATATATATATATATATATATATATATATATATATATATATATATATATATATATATATATATATATATATATATATCAATGCACTAGTAGGGAGGACAGAGAGGTAGCTTCCATAGCCGGTTGATAAACAGGGAAATGACTGAAGCTACTAAAGAACTTCGCACAAATGATGACATTATTACAAGAAAGGGAGATAAGGCAGCCGTTTATGTCATCATGAAGAGGACCAAATACTATGACAAGATGGATAGTATCCTTCTAGATGTCTCAAAATTCCAACAACTGAAGAAGGGCCCCACACAGGATCTTAAGAAGAAGATGTCCAGACTGATAACTAAGGCTAATTCGCAACAAGACAATATAAAATTTCCCAAGGTCATAGGTCAATATGGTCCTGGTTACTGCTATGGAACCGTAAAAACCCATAAGCCGAATAAACCCATAAAGCTGATTATATCTTAAATGTCATCTCCAATTTACAAGACAGCTAAAGTTTTGAATGACATCCTAATCCCATATATTCCGGGCTATACTCACTCGGGTGTGCAATAGAATTCATCGACCCTCTATAAGACAAAGGGCCAGGGGATGACCGTATCCATAACGCGGAAAGTCTTTTACCAATGTTCCCTTTGAAGAAACAATCAAGCTCATTCACAACCGAGTCTACAGATCGGACATGGACCTCCTCCCGATATCTGAAGACGTCTTAAGAGACGTACCTAAAGCAAGCACCATGGAAGCACCTTTCCTTTCCCACCGAGGAGAACATACACATTTACATGACTAAAGTAGAGAAAAAAACCCTTAACAATCAACAAAAGCCAAGAATATATGGACGATTTATAGATGATATTTTCATCACAGTTAAGAACGCCGATGATGCCAGCAAACTAAAGGAAATGTTCAAAGAAACCTCAGTTTTTTATTTCACCATAGAAAATAGTCAACAGAAAACCTTACCATTTTTAGATGTCTTTATTCACCAGTCGGAAGATAAATTTAAAACGACGGTGTACACAAAGGCTACCAACACGGGGCGATGCCTCAATGCAAAAGGTGAGTGCCCTGACTCATACAAAAGGTCCGTCGTCACTGCCTACGTCTAAAGGTCGTTCACACATTGCACAACGTGGAACGATATACATTCAGAACTAGATATAATCCGCCAATTGTTGACTAATAATGGTTATCCAGCCACATCATAGAGGCATCTATTAAGAAGAAAATAGATGAATTCTGTCAAGAAATAACGTCGACTACAACAATAACAGATGGAAACTTAATCGCCTACCACCGGTTCAACTACAGATCAGCCTATAAGGAAGAGTGTGAAGTCTTACGAGGGATCATAAATCAAGGTGGTCCCACTAAGGCGCCCTACTTAAATATCCATCTTACGATCTATAGTAAACCAAATTTGGTAGCATCTATGGTTATGAAGAAAAGCACCGCCCCCGGAGTATCCAAGGAAATGTTCTCGGATATTGTTTATAAATTTCGTGCCCAGAGGAGAATTGCAAATCTCACATTTGCACTACCACAATAAGGAGGCATCTAATGACCTACAAAAACATGGAGCCATACATCAGCACTTCGTGGATGCCTATGACAGAATCCTACCATACAAGAATTGATGGGAAACACAGAGATAGTTCATAAAGGTAGGAATTACGGCCGCATTCTAATAACCGAGGCTGTAAGCTTCACTCTTCAGAAACCCACCTTGAACATCCAGCAAGAAGTTGATAATATACTTCTGTCGTGCAGAGCAAGACGTACACGAAGAAATAGCTCAATACCTCCTCCTCATAGAAGCAATGACCGTCGCCCTTCTACATTCCCTCAGACCTCGAAGCATGGGAGAAGTATTCCAAATAGTCAGATACTGAGGTAGTCTTACTTTCTGTTTCCTTTTTTTATGTATGCACATACACATATGCATATGGATGTCTTTGTATATCTGTATTTATATCTTTTACTTCAATGTATATTTTCCTATTGTATGTACTTGTATGTTTTTCAGTAAATATGCTCTACATGTATTTGTGGATATATGTTTATTAGGGTTTCTTTACATTACTGCTATTATCATTATCATCATTATTATTATTACAATTATTATAAATATTTTTGCATCTTTTAGTATCTTTTTTCTATTTTTATTTAACAGGTATTTTCATGATGTACCTCTTTTAGGCTTATTTATACATATTTCCTTTATGAAGATATTAGGCTCCTTTCAATTATATAGGCTAATCAGCGCCTAACCCTTACCTAGTTAATTCTGTTCATTCGCTAGAAGCAATATAAGCTTGTACCTACCAGTAAATTTTCAGTAGTCGCTCTAAAATGGCGCAGAGCACCGAAACAGCTGTCGTGAAGTTTAAAATAAATGGAGAAAAGAAGTTTGCCAGAAATTAACAACAGAAAACAAGATAATACACAAAGGGCTGCAATGGCTAACGATACAACTTGTCATGCAATTAATTACAATATATACGAAGAGTGGTCAATAAGTTTTGCAATTCGAATATAAGGAAACGACATATGAGGAAAAGTGTTTTATTATTTTTCAATATAACTACCCTCGACTTCAATGCACTTGCGCTACGTGTTCCCTAGGCTTCGAATTCCCGACAACCAGAAATCTCCCGACTGCTGTTCAATCCACTCCTGGACGGCGAGCTGGACATCTTCATCGTCTCCAAACCGGCATCCACGCAGTGCAGCCTTGAGCTGGCAGAATAAAAAGTAGTCGCTAGGGGCCAGACCTGGTCTGTAGGGGGGATGGTTGAGCTCCTCGAATCCGCAATCGCGCAGGGCAGCTTGTGCAACTCTGGCCTTGTGGACAGGGGCATTGTCGTGGAGAAGCAGGACAGCGCATGTCAACTTGCCACGCCGTTTCTGACGGATGCACTTCTTCAACCCAGTCAGTTCCTCAGCGTAATATTGGCCTGTGATGGTCCTTCCACGAGGCGCATAGTCCACCATTAACACTTCCTCAGAATCCCAGAAGATGGTGGCCATGATCTTCCCGGCTGAGGGTTGGGTCTGGAACTTGATCGGGGTCGGAGAGCCCCTGTGCTTCCAAGCCATGCTTTCGAGCTTGTTCTCGGGTAACCAGTGATGGTCCCACGTTTAATCACCTCTAACTATGCGTGACTCGAATCCCGCCGGGTCTTAATAGTACAGGAGCAGCAGCTCCTCCGAACTTTGACGACGTTTAAGGTCGATCATGGGGCGTGAGGTTTCTAGGGACCTAACGGGCCATGACCTTGGTCATGGCCAAATTGTCGTGGATGATGTTTATAACACTTCCATTTGATATTCCAAGTTCTCGCTCGATTTCTTCAACCTTCACCTGTCGATTTTCGAGAATCATCCTCTCCACACGGGCCACATTGTCCTCGCTGGTCACGTCTGACCGGCGTCCTGGACGGGGTCATCTTCAAGGGGCTCACGACCATAGCGGAACTCCCTATTGCAGCGAGCAATGGTTGCATAGGAAGGGGCGGTGTCGGTATACACTGCAACCATGCGTTCTTGGATCTCTTTTGCATTCTTGTCTTCCTTGGTCAAAATTTGATCACTGCGTGGTGCTCAACCTTCTCCATTGTTGAAAAGTTGTGACTGACGATCTGCGATCAGCTACTGCTTCTTAAATAGACGAACAGCCATCCTCCTTCCTCTGTTTTGCCCTACCGATTCGCAAAACCTATTGACCGTCCCTCGTATATATATATATATATATATATATATATATATATATATATATATATATATATATATTGATGTTCATAAAAATCTGTTATTTACTATTTACCTAAAACTAAAAAGCGATAACTAACGAGGGAATCTTCCACGAGGTTAGGGATGAGAGGCTCTCAAAGTGGTGAAGTTGTGGGAACTTAAAATGTATGATAGTTCGATTACCTGATTAGACTACAAAGGACATTACTCAACGCGCGGATCAACGTTGAAGCTCATCTCTCCGGAACTCTCCCAACATTCTGGCGCATATCCTTCCTGGCTAGCTGACTGGGGGGATGGGGGGTGGCTCGAGGCCTGGGCTTCTTCGTTTGGAAAATCGTGAAACTGGAACTTACTAGAGTAGTAGTCGGGGAACAGGGGTAAATTACCCCAATGGTGTAATTTAGAAAAATTGGGGGGTAATGGATGTGCTATGGATGTGGATGCGCTAAGCGAGGAAAACGAATATGAAAGATGGAGAAAAAGAATGCATCGAGGAACCTTTCTTCTATTTTTCGGTAAAATCTGGCAACATTTCTCCCAATTAAGCGGCATTTTGCTATGGTTTGAACTTGCCTCTTTCAGAGTAGTGATGAAGTAGTAGAGTTGATCAAGTGATATAATAATTATTTCCATAAGGTAAGTTATGATATAATTTATAATATTTACGTTTCTGTATAGACTTTTGTGATTAAAATTCAACAAAGTTAAATATATAATTATAAGATTAGTTTAGACTAGGATATTTTAGTTTATTTGTAAGGGGTCTAATTGTCCCATCAGCTGTTTACCTGTTAGTTTCTCACTTTTTTAGGGGTAGCTATTATATTTTTCATTTATTTATTCATTTTTATTTTAATGAATTATTTTATATTAAAGGTAAGTTTTTTATCGAGTTTAACTATATGCAGACCCTAAATATGTAATGCTCACTCTTTTAAGTCTTATTGTTTGAATTTTTATGGTTGTGAGTTGTGGTTTAATTTTATGATATGTTATTTTAAAGTTTTAATTTAAACTCTTAAATTCGTAGCTAAATAATTTTTTATTTTTCAAAAATAGAAGTCAAAAGACCTAAAAAAATGTGATAGATTTGTCTTTCATTTTCAGATGGCATCAGCAAGGAAAAGGACATTCCTTAATTATGGCTTCACAGAAATAGAGGGCAAAGGACAAATGAAACCTCAATGTGTCGTCTGTATGAAAGTACTGACTGCCGAGTCTTAGAAAAAGAATCAACTGAACAAACACTTGGACAAGGTTCATTCACATCTGTCTTGCAAACAACGGAAATACTTTGAGAATCTGGAAAAAAAAAACAGTCAAAAGACAGAGATTGGAAAATAACAAGAGTGCAACGTTCGACCAACGTTCAGCAGTAATAGCTAGTTTTGGAGAGACATGGTTGGTTGCTCTAAACAACAAACTACATACTATTGGTGAAGACAATCAAAACGGCGGCTGTGAAAATGACAGAAATAATGTGTGGGCAGAAAGTAGCTAAACAACTGAATACAGTGCCTTTCTCTGCAAGAGTTATTAAAGAAAGAATTTCCATCTTGGCAGAAAATATGAGAGATCAAGTGATTTCTTCAGTAAAAAAGAGTAAAGAGTTTGCCATTCAACTTGATGAGACTACAGATGTCAGTAGCAATTCGCAGCTGATGGTAAACGTTCGATACAGGGGTTCTGATGAAATTGAAGAAATGTTGCTATGTTCTCCTCTTGAGTTGAGAACTCGTGGTATTGATGCGTTCAATAAGGTTGATGTATACTTCCAAAATCAAAGTGTTGATTTAAAGTGAGAAGATTGTATTGCAGTATCAGTTGATGGAGCTCTTGCCATGCTTGGTCACGTCACTGGTTTTGTAGCTTTGACCAAACAACAGAATCCAAATATTCAGGTCATCCATTGTATGATACATCGCCAGGCATTAGTTGTGAAGGATTTGGAACCAGAAGTGGAAGCTGTGTTGAATGATGTAATTAAGATTGTCATTGTTGTAAAAGGGCATGAACTAAACACGAGGATGTTTCGTGATTTATTTGAGGATGAAGAGGCTGAATATTCAACCCTTCTTTTCCATACGGAAGTGATGTGGCTTTCACGTGGAAATGTCCTGAATATAGTGTGGGCTCTTAAAACCGGACTTGAAATATTTCTGACTGATCAAAAACACACACTTGCAGAGAAGTTCAGAAAATCAACCTGGCTAGCTCTCTTACATACCTAGCTGACAATTTTGGGGCATGAAAATGCGCTGAACAAGGAATTGCAAGGAAAGAAAATCAATCTCACCTTAGCTAGGGAAGAAAAGCTTCAGTATTGGAACCAAAAAGTAAATGCCAATAAGATTGTTCTCTTTCCAAACCTGGCAGAGTTTTTGGAAGAATGTGAAGACTGCAGTCTTAGTGACATGAAGGAATCAGTCACAAGGCACCTGACCAAACTTCAGAATAGGTTATGTGACTACTTTCCAGAGCTTGATTTACATACTGTCAGCTGGGTTGTAAATCCCTTCAAATGTGAACTAGCTGATTTGCCTGAAGAGCCTGAAGGATTGGCAGAAGAGTTTATTGAACTGCGTTCCAACAGTGAAACAAGCATGGAATTTAAAATCAAGGAAGACCTCTCAAGTTTTTGGATGTCAAAAGCTGCAAAGGCTTATAAAACTGCACATGTGGAAGCAACTAAAATGCTGCTACCTTTTGTAACAACCTACATTTGCGAACAAGGTTTTCTACCCTTATAAATCTAAAAACAAAATACAGAAACCGGTTGGATCCTGAAGACAGCATCAAAGTAGCAGTGACATCAAAAATCCCTGATATTGAAATTGTTGTATCAAAGATGAAACAGTATCATTTTTCCAAAGCCTGAGGGAGCTGATATATTCAAGTTTTCAATAATATTTTCATTAGTTTTATTTGTGTACCATTCTCATGACAGAAAGGGTAAACATTTTTTCCCCATAATAGTGGATTCAAAACATTTTTCTATTTTGTTTTTGTACGAATTTTAAATACATGGTAGTGACATAGTCAATAATTTTGCTTGTGTACCATGTAATGCTAAAAAGTGACAGTTTCATTTCTGTTTATAAATAAATAATTTCCTACAATTTTTTTTTGTGTGGTATTTCCAGGCCAAAAAGACGGACTTTTATTTCCTAAGGATAGATGAAATAAAAAATTAAACATCATCCCAATATAAATTTTTTGGTGTTTTTATTATCGGTCTCTTTCCCTGAGTACTTTAAAGTCAGGAGGAAATTCATTTTACTACAAATTCTTTTGGGATAACACCCCCAAAAGTTACCCGACCCCTGTACTATAGCATCATCACGACTTCCTCTACTTCATCATTTGACACGTCCTACACTCCTCAAACATTTATCCCATCGTTGGTTGTTGTTTATTAGACAGTCAAGGAATTGGGTCTCTTAAATGGCACAAAACAAAACAAAAATATATATTCCTACAAACTCCTGCTACTAAACACTGATTGGTAGAAATGACTTAATATAAGATTAGTACCACCTTCTTTTTACATCGTTGCATGAAAGGGTATTGCATCTATTTCTTAGGAAATGTGTTAAACGTGGGAGTGTTGCCAACTGTACCTTTCACACAACTTCACTTAGCCTAATTTCACATTTTCTTTACGATGTCAACTATACATATATAGCGAAAGAGTGTGAAAATGAGAAACCTTTTGTGGGTCTAAATTCCATGAATATATATAAAGAAAATGAAAATATCTAAAACTCCAGTTTCGAGAAAATCTCAATCCTCCTCAGTAATTAGATTGCGAACTAATAAATCCTTTAGTAACATTTTTTAACAAACAATTAAGGAGCGAAACAGTTCCAAGCGAGTTTTAAAGAGTCAAATGCAGTTTCGAATTTCATGAAAATGTATAACAACTAATTCTTGAAATTTTAAGCCGATTTCCCTACATTCCATTGTTGGCAAACTTTTCGACTCTATTATGTTAGAGATCGAATCATGGAACATTTTTGTACAAAGACTTGATTAATGATTGCATTTTGGACAGCAGGGGAGCAGGGTTCGTGTTTAAACTTATCATTTTATTACGAAATGATCTCAACCTTCGATCAAGAGCTGTCGTTATACTTTATCTCGATTGTCAAAAGCCGTTTGTTATGGCCTTTCATACGAAATTTCCTTAAAGAAAAAAGCGCCTTTTATAAGGGCAGATGTACCTAATGGATCGCTTAAGGGTTGTTTGGCTACCAGTAGAGTCGTGGTAGAGGTAATGCTTTGCCAACCTGCCTTTATCCAGGAGAATCCCGACCGGATAATGAAATGGACATAAAGGTCAGTATGACAATCGCTGGTAAGCCTGAGGACACCAAGGGCCGGTACTCTTTGGGGAGAGGTGGCAGGAAGAATTGTGTTTTGAAACCAAACAGCGTTCAGGTGGAACCTTCTTCGCCCTGGTGCAGAGGAAGCTGTTCCGCGTCAGAGGTATGTGGATATAGATACCCATCGACATGATTCCTTGGAACAGAGTGTGTTTGTTGTGATGCGAAGACCGGAGAGGGAAGAAAGCAGTGTTTTTATTGTCTATGTGTGCAATGAGAAGTGTAAGACCTACCCACCCCAATACAGGGGTGAGCACAGCGCGTCCACCTATTGGTAACCAGTTTTCTGCGTGTGCTGAAGTTTGTTTCTGTTCTTGCCGGGATTGAAGCCGGTACCACGACGTTGGCAGACCAACGCCGTATCCACTCGGCTACCAAGAGCTCTGCAGAGTCGTGGTAAGTGGTATTAACTCAAGCTGGGTATCAGTTACTAGGGGTGTCCTTATCGGATCAGTTTTTTGGTACATTGGAATTTATTAGGCAAAATTTTCAAAAAATGCGGATGAATAATTTTTTTTAAAATAGTGAAAAACATCGCTGTGATCTTTGAAATTTATAAAAGAACTTAGTGGAATGTAGATCAATGAAGATAATAGGTGAAATCTCACTTGAACTAATGGATTTAATTGTGACCTCCGCATCTGCGTAAACGGTCGAGATAGATCCTAGAAAGTCCGATGGAGGAAACGATAATCAGTGATTTCGTGGTCAGCTCATCGAAGGCGTTTAAAAGCTAATCGAATCTAATGGTAAAAATTTAGGTTAAGATTGAAGTTAGAGAACTAAGCGGCAGCTAGAAATAATGGCTTCAAGCTTATTTAAAAAAGATTTGACCTTGCAAATTTAATCAGATATGGAATAATTTCATATTAAAATTCACTGAAAGCACTTCAGTCATTGTGTTTAATAATAAATTTAATTTACCATATGAATGTACTATAAACAGTTACATTATGTACAACTGAAACATAATTTAAATCTTTGGCGTTCGGTGACCTTTGAAGATGAGGAAGCAATTCAAGTTTTACAAAAATAAATATGTTAATTGAAGTAAATATGTTGTTCATTAAAAATAACTATAAAATTGTAAGCTATTCACTTTATTTAAATGTTATTTTTTAAACTTTATTCAAATTTAGCTAAAATGTTCTATAATATTGGCCTACATTGTATTTGCGAGTGCGTGAGCCTACCTGTTCTTTTTTCTTTATAAGCCATCGCACTGAACTTCCTTTTTAATAATTTTTAAATAATGCAATCGCATTTTCTCCCAACTTCACTACACCACACTTATCTAAGCACTGCCTCAGGGCTATTGATCTCAAAGATACAAAGGATGATTAATGACAATGATAGGCCCGGCAGAATCCCGGAAATATTAACAAAATGCTTATGATACAAGAGCTTAACCATACTAGAGTTTTTGCTATTTAGCTGCTTTCTTTCCTAGAACCAGTATTTAAATATAACCTAAAAGTTTTTTTAAGCTTCAGAGAATAATAATAGTTACGTCAATGTGTCTTAGATATTTTGATGGTTTTTCCTAGATTCTGGCAATTCGACAAGTTGTCAGATGCAAGCTGATGACTGCAGATCCAAATTTGCTTCCTTTTCCGTATACAAATAGGTTATTTTTTTACTTAATTCTAACACAGCGTTGAAATATCTAAATAAAATAAACATTATTTTTTAGTCGAAATTATTTTACATAAAACTCTAAGGACTATATTATTGCTAAGAAAAGTAAAACATCCTTTAAACTATTCATTCCAAAGCACCATAAAGCAGAACTATTATCGAAATTAAAAGAGAGAAAAAAAGAGAGTAGAAATCTCGACGAAAGGATGCATTTCTTCAATTGCAGTCGGGGTCATCAAGGTCTAACGCCAATTCGATTGAAAGTGAACGGTACTGTATGGGGTATACGAGTATAGGCAAGCATAAATGTGAGAGTAAAATTGATTCTGCTTTCACATTAATTGTTGGAGTGTAATTTGTTTTTCTTTTCTTCTTAAATAGGGTAAGCATTGCTTCCCTTGCTTCCATTGACTGTATGCCACTGATTTATATCCCTTACTCCACCCACTCTGATACTCCATTCGTTTTCATGGCTTGAGCTCGAGGGGATCTTAGGAGTTTTGCCGATTTCTAAATCGGCAATTGAAAAAAAAATTGGTACGCAATTTTCACGAGTTGCCCTTGTTCACAGACGGATAGATTGATAGACTATACACACATACAATCTCTAAGGGTGTATCTTTTCGAGCGACGTTTTGATCTTTGTCCTCGAACTGGATGCAGACGGTCATTTCCTCCCTTCGCTCATCTCACACTGAAAAGGATGAAATCGGCGTCATTTTGCTCGTCGACGTGACAGGTACAACCTACGAGAAGATTCCGACGAGAGCCCTACCTGTGAACAGTCATGAACAGGGGAGGAGAGGGAGACAGAGGAAAGAAATTGAAAGAGACAGGGGTAGCTATAAGATGGGGAGACACGAGAGTAAATCACATAAAAATAAAATGAAGATAAAATGTATACGTTAAAACAAGACTGGATTTAACGTCATTTCCACTTCATTAAGCGACGATTCGGATGTGATGAGGGAAACAGAAAAGACCCCAAAACGAGTATTATATACAGGGTGCGGTGGATAATTTATCGCCTGACTTCAATATAAAAGAAAATAACACTGAAAGTTAATTTATGCAGATATATTTACCAGAATTACATGTTAAAGACTTGAAGGATTTTGTACTATTCATTTTATTTAATAAAATCGCCGTTATCCCTCTCATTGGTTAGAAAACTGCTACAGGTGTAACAAAAAAATGTTTTATCATCCTATTAAGAATCAGGATAATTTTAATTCTAAAAATAGCCTTTGCCTCCCTTTCAACCAACACTTTGTGCATCTTCCACGTCTCCGTCACCATTTAGATATCAACGCCGTGTAAAAATACATTTCCACTTCGTATTCGGTGCTGGTAAATAATTATCATTCCAAATTAAGCTTTGTTTATTCCATGAAATGTCAGGATTGCCAAAAGTATACACAGGAAAATCAAGAAAATAATTATATGTGTGTGTTAAACATCTAACCGATGAACGCAACGATAACGCGGAAAGAGACGTGTTTGTACATATTTACACATTCGATTATGTAAGTAATTGGTACAATGCTGGTTTCACCTCAAATTGTAGCGATATCGTTTCACATAATATTTTGGAATGCGTTTGTATAAATTTTATTGATGAATTTTACATAAACTCTGGTCGGTCACTTTGCCTTGGATCCAATCGTCATGTATTCAATCAAAATACAAAACCCCAAAATATTTACTTACTGACCTTAGTCCCGCCCAACCAGGTTCAAGTCAGATAAGCAAATCCACCCTCTCACTTATAAACCGTCCCTAATGCCTCTTTTCTCATTTCTAAAAGAGGTCTTTGATAATAAAGTCAAGAGCGATCAGAATCATTATTCATCACGAGAGGTAACAACACGTGAATAAGTATAAATATTATTTGGTTGTACCACGTAGTGAAAAAGAAAGATTGATTGGAGCTAGTACTTTCGTTATCTTAATAACCTTTTCAGACTCACAATAGTTTATGAAATAGAGAGAAACTGTATTTATACAAAGCAATGTTTTCCATATGAAATCAGATGGTCAGATTTTTTTTTATGACTTCTGATAAGTTTGATTTAAGGAAGAAAGATAAGACTGGATCTAAAGAAAACAAACCGGCGCTAATATTTACATTTATCTCCTTTGTGCTGGAGATTAGGAACGATTCAAAGATATTTCTCCTAATAAAATCATTTATATGCATTATGGTATCTGCTTTTGACCAGTTAATCTGGTGACTCATCTTATGCCTGTCGACGGACAAAACATCATTTGTATATCCCTTAGATACTGTATTTTGATGTTGCTTAATTCTTACATAGATATTTTTAGAAGTTTGACCTCCATATAATAAATTACAATCCAAAAAAGGTATACTATATATTACATTATTATCGTTTCTTGGGCTGTGTTTTATTAGCATATTTTTTAATGTATAATTGTATTTAAAAATTTCACTTGTATTAAGTTGTTTTAAATTGGTCCCGCTTACTAGAAATTATCATTGCAAGTTTGTAGAACTTTCCATTGAAGCTTAATTTACATTTTCAATGCATAAACGAATGAGTAGAATGATCGAGTTGGACGGTAAAGGCAAATTATAAGAGTCTAGAATGCCATCTAGGAAATCCAATAAGGCATCAACGGGCACTTTAGTGAATAATGAGGTAACATCAAAGCTGACTAATCTCAGGTCTGATGTTACATTCATATTGTCTAACTTATTGCAAAGATCAATGAAATTTTTTAAATGTGAGGCTGATATGGATCCTGGTGATATGGCAAGTTCTACGAACAAGTGTTTGGCATGGATATAGGTAATCCCTTATCTCCCATACTGTCAAATATATATATATATATATATATATATATATATATATATATATATATATATATATATATATATATATATATATATATATATATATATATGGAATATTTTGAAACGAGGCTGATTCCACCGGTTTGGTCCACTCAAATGGTTTGGTACCGGTATGCAGACGATGTCCTGGGAATTATAAAGGAATATTTTGACCTCGATGGTTTTCTTTTATTTATTAATTCATTAGTTCCTTCAATTAAATTTACTTTAGAAAAAGAAGAAATTAATAGACTTCCTTTCCTAGATGTTCTAATAATTAGACAACCAGACATGTTTAAGTTTTCTATTTTCAGGAAACCGACAAATAATTTATTCTATGTCCATTTTTATTCTTCAGGTCATTCTAAAAATATTAAAACATCAGTATTTTCCTCTATCTATCTTAAGGCACTCAGAATATGTAGTCGTGACTATATAGACCAAGAATTTACTAAAATTGAAGAGATTGCCTTCAGTCTGTACTACCCGAAATATTTTTAGGAAAACTGTATGTCTAAAGCTAAAAAAACATTCTAGAACCGCAAGTCAAGCAAAACAGAACCTTTACACCACATATTACTTTTACCTTGCCATGATAATTTCTTGTATGCGGGACCAATGAAAAACAACTTAATACAAGTGTTATTTTTAAATTCAATTATACATTAAAAAATATGCTAATAAAACACAGCCCAAGGAACGATAATAATGTAATATATAGTATACCTTTTTTGGATTGTAATTTATTATATGTAGGTCAATTTTCTAAAAATATTTATGTAAGAATTAAGCAACATCAAAATGCAGTATCTAAGGGCTACACAAATGATGTTTTGGCCGTCCACAGGCTTAATATGGGTCACCAGATTAACTGGTCAAAAGCAGATACCATAATGCATATAAATGATTTTATTAGCGGAAATATCTTTGAATCGTTCCTAATCTCCAGCACAAAGGAGAGAAATGTAAATATTAGCTCCGGTTTGTTTTCCTTAGATCCAGTCTTATCTTTCTTCCTCAAATCAAACTTATCAGAAGTCCTAAAAAAATCTGACCATCTGATTTCATATGGAAAACATTGCTTTGTATAAATACAGTTTCTCTATATTTCATAAACCATTGTGAGTTTGAAAAGGTTATTAAGATAACGAAAGTACTGGCTCCAATCAATCTTTCTTTTTCCCTACGTGGTACAACCAAATATATATATATATATATATATATATATATATATATATATATATATATATATATATATATATATATTAATTAGAAACTAGCGGTCGCTTTTAATAAAACATGCTATACTGAAAATATACTGCCCAAATTCACATATATATATATATATATATATATATATATATGAAAATATACTGCCCAAATTCACATATATATATATATATATATATATATATATATATATATATATATGTGAATTTGGGCAGTATATTTTCATTATAGCATGTTTTATTAAAAGCGACCGCTAGTTTCGAATTAATAATTCTTTTTTCAATCTTGTCGGTTTGTCTTATATTCGCCTTTTCTTCATTGTTTAACCTATGGATAAGCGTACCGAAGATCATCGGGGACTGATGCTTGTTATTTTGCCAAAGGTAGAAGTAAATTAACGTAATTTAGCACTTTCTTTAATTTAACTGATGCGTTTCAATACATCGAGTATCATCTTCAGAGTTACAATGGGGAATTAGTACAAACTATTCAGTTTATATATGTTACAAAATGTATTAACAAAATTACGAACGAAGCTATACACGTATAGTCAGGTCGGATCCAGGTGATAAAGGGTCGGATGGGGTAGGTAGCTAGAGAGGGGGGGGGAGAATTAGGCTGCTTGCTAGAGGGGATTAATGGCTAGGGGCAGCTCTGAGTACACCTGTCTCTCTGTTTGCTTTTCTTGTGCTGGGCAGAATTTCATTGGAGTTAGACTATGTTTAAATTCGGTTGTTTCTCTTGGATATATATAGCTTCAAGGAAGAGCAGTTGACGCCTGTTAGGAGCACAGTCTAAAATTCTGGTGTTTTCTTCTATCATTTTTTGGTTGAGGCATGTTCCTTGTACTTCCTGTGTATGTTTTTTAGGTGCACCGTTGTTCATATGGTATGACATTCTTCTTGAGAGAGTGGTTTCGGTTATGACGATATACTAGTTAGGTAGGAGCTCAGAGTCTCCAAGTTTCCATGTGTACTCGTATATCAGATGTTTCCTTTGTTTCGGTTGTAGCGGAGGTTTGGGGTTATTTTCATGTATTTTGATAGTAGATGATTAGTGCGATCTTTTTCTCGGCGTTTATGGGTTTTATTCCTCGGTCTATAATGTCCATGATGGCTCTTTCTTGTGTTTGGTGTTCGGTGCTCATATTATTCTCGTAGAACAGATTTATATTATCCTCATTATCCGTATTCTTGTTTTTCTGGAGTTCTGAAAGGTACCATCTGTCCATTTTAATTCTTATGGCATTAACTCCAATGAAGGTCATTAGAAACAAAAGTAGGAAACCATTATGGTGGAATCAAGAGATATCTAGAAAAATTTCAGAGAAGAAAAGGGCATACAAAAAATTACAGGTAGAAAATAATATTCAAAATTTAAGTGATTATAGAATGGCTAGGAATGAGTTAAATAAGATTATAAAGAAAAACAAAAGGGTGTCAGAAATTAAATTAGCTCAGGATAGCAACAAAGATCCTAGAAAGTTCTTTAGTTACTATAAAATTAATAACAAGTCTTGCAGAGTTAAAATAGGACCTATCAAATATGAAGGGGTTGTGAGAGAAACTGATGAGGAAATAGTTGAGGTACTAAATGGTCATTTTGCATCAGTATTTACAAAGGAGAATCTAAATAGTCTTATGTATAGTACTCATGGGTCAGGGAAAGAGGTGTTTACTACCATTAGTGTGGATCGGAGGACGATAAAAGGACTAATAGTTGAGTTAGATACTACCAAGGCTTCCGACCCTGATAATATTCATTCTAGGATACTTAAAGAGGGGGTAGAAAGTATCTCAATAGCTCTGGAGAAGTTATATACTAGGTCACTGGAATATGGAGAAATACCCGATGATTGGAAGAGAGCGAATGTAGTCCCCATTTTCAAGAAGGGTAGTAATGAGGATCCAAATAACTTTAGACCAGTTAGCCTAACTCCTGTAGACTGTAAAATTATTGAGAAAATAGTTAAAAAAGGCATTTGCCAACATCTAGAGAGGGAGGGGTTAATCAGCGATGCTCAGCATGGGTTTAGATCAGGTAGATCATGTTTGACTAACTTACTAGACTTTCTGGAGTTTGTAGCAGATCAAGTAGATAACGGAGAGAATGTAGATATAATTTACTTAGATTTCAGTAAAGCATTTGATAAAGTTCCACATAGGAGACTAGTTCATAAATTAAAAATGATTGGGATATGTGGGGGTGTTTCAAATTGGATAGCTGAGTGGCTGAAAGACAGGAAGCAAAGGGTAGTGCTAAATGGTGTAAAGTCAGAGTGGAGGGATGTTATCAGTGGGGTTCCTCAGGGATCAGTTCTCGGTCCATTATTATTTGTCATCTATATAAACGATCTTGGGGAGGCAGTTAATAATAAAGTGTCAATTTTTTTGCGGATGATACTAAATTAGCAACTGTAGTTAAAGATATTGATGATAATTTTAAAGTGCAGGGGGACTTAAATAAATTGTTATCCTGGGCACATAAGTAGCAAATGACTTTCAACCTTGATAAGTGCAAAGTTATTAACATGGGAAAAGATAATAGAGAATTTAACTATGAAATGGATGGGCATTGGCTGAGCTCAGTAGAGGATGAGAAAGATCTAGGAGTAGTAATAGATACGTCATTAAGGTTTTCTAAGCAGTGTATTGAAGCAAGAAATAGGGCAAATAGATTGCTGGGTTTCATTAAGAGAAATGTCAGTTACAAATGTAAGGAGGTTATTCTTAAGCGATATAACTCTTATGTTAGGCCACATCTAGAGTACTGTATACAGGCATGTTCCCCACATTTTAGACACGATATTAACCTTCTCGAGTCAGTGCAACGAAGGGCAACAAAGATTATTCCTTCCCTGAGGCCCCTTGAATATATAGATAGACTGAGGGTATTAAATATGTTCTCGTTCGAAAGGAGGTGTGTGAGAGGGGATATGATTGAGCTGTTTAAAATTTTTTCTGGAATAGATAAATTGGATGTTAGCAAGTTTTTTGAGTTAGATGATGGAAATCGGACTAGAGGTCACCACTTGAAAATCAAAAAACAAGGGTGTAGGTTGGATTTAAGAAAATATTTTTTCACCAATAGAGTGGTAGATTTCTGGAACAAATTGCCGCGGAGGGTAGTAGGTAGTCCAAATTTAAATGTATTTAAGAGTAGGTTGGATGAGTTTATGGGAAGGGAAGGTTGTGATGGTTCCTAAGTTTTGTATATATTAATATTGTTTGTATATATCTATAGCTGCATGATTTAGTTCTTGACAAGCCTTGATTGGTGATACCCTTGTTTCTGGATGCAATCCTCTGGATGTAGTTTTCCTGGGAGTTTGGGTGCCTTACAAAAGAGGCCGTTTGACTCGGATGACCTATGATGAGCCCTTGTGACTTTTGTCATCTGTTATATTATATTGTGGGGGACTTTGATTTTGTCTTCCCCTGGTGATGGTGCTTTTTGTGGGTGGGTTTTGACGGATGCGGATGACCTTTGATAGGCCCTTGTGGCTTTTGTCATCCGTGTAATTATGTTATGTTATGTTATGTTATGAAATCCTGCCCAGCGCAAGAAAAGCAAACAGAGGGACAGGTGTACTCAGAGCTACCCCTAGCCACTAATCCCCTCTGGCAAGCAGCTTAATTCCCCACCCACCCTCTCTCTGGCTACCTACCCTATCCGACCTTTTATCACCTGGATTCAACCTGCCTATACGTGCATAGTTTCGTTCGTAATTTTGTTAATGCATTTTGTAACATATATAAACTAAATACTTTGTAATAATTCCCCATTGTAACTCTGGAGATTATACTCGATTAACGAACGCATCAGTTAAATTAAAGAAAGTGCTAAATTACATTAATTTATTTCTAACTTTGGCAAAATAACAAGCATCAGTCCGTAATGAACTTCGGTACGCTTATCCACAGGTGAAGAAAAGGCGAATATAAGACAATTGAGAAGGTTACGCAAAGAAAGATGTACACATTAGGAAAAAAAATGAAGCTGCCTCTTCTTTCTCCCTTTCCTATTAAAATATTTTTAAACTGTTAGTATACAATTGTAATTTGTGACAACAGTTAAGAACTTTGGAAACACTATAGAAATTATCATATACCTAATCTCAATTATGATTATACATAGTTCAACACCTATTTAAGCTGGGGGAACAATGGGTTTAGACCGTCGCAATGTGTAGCTATGTATTAAATTTGAATATTTAGGGAACCGTACAAAATAATGGAACTGCGACACTTTTTTGTCCATCATCGGCATAGGAGCAACTTTTCACCACAAATTGGCCAGATCGTCCCGAAACTAAAAATGGTCAAAATAGAAATTTTGAACGAAGAAATTCTTCAACAGCCAGACCTGGGTCCTCCAGTTGGCTTGGCCGGGCGCATAGTCTTGTTGCCACACGTAAGGCCTCCATACAACTACCCGCTCGGTTTAGAGTTTCACTATCTTGCCTAGAACATGGATGTAGCCGTCAATGTTCAGTATGAGACCCTCACGGAAGAGGTATGGTGGCATGACATCACCTTCGCTGCTGAATACACCAAAGACCAGGATTTTTGCTAAAAAAATCATCTGTATAACTCTGGGCACGTCTTTGGTTGTGACACCATGCCACCTGTTGTTCTGGAAGTTGATTTTCTGGCCCTTGCAAAGTTCTTCTCGCGCGGTAGAACCATACCAATATAGCATGTCTGTCTAACTCCAACGGGTGTTTCAACTTGTTGATTAGCTTCTTGGTCTCCTTAAGTCGCTTTTCTTGCATCGCCTTAGACATAAATTGTCCCTTCCTCATATTGTATAAAATATCCTTATTTACCACAAGGATGAGCTTTTATTTCACATCTTTCTCCCTTGCAATGGCATGCTTCGAGTTTCTGGGATTATTGTTGATGATCTCCTGGATGTCAGCGACAAATTCTGTGATGACGTCAGATCGTCCACCATAGGTTTTTCTATCTTCTTTTGCCGCGTATTCGAATCCTTAATCTTTTAGCTCCTTTCTGACTTTTTCCACCATCCTTCTGCTAATGTTGAGGAAGTCTAAAATCTTCTTGTTTATCCTCTTGACGAGGATTCCATTGAGGACTCTATCCATGCCTCTTCCATAAATTGGAGGTTCAGAATTTCGAAAAGCCAATTATTCTGCAAAATAATAAAGCAAAAATGGTTATTGTTTTTAATGAGAAGAAGACCGACAACGAAGGTAACAAAATATGCGTAAAATTAGCAGTTTAAAATGGCGAACGAATACCCTCCGCATCCTGCATGTTAGGTTAGTAGGAAGAATGGCCTTAGTTATTTTACATCGTGTGGAATGAGGAAACTGTATTTCATGTGGGTGGATTTGTGAACTGCCACATTTGTCACTATTGGCAGGTCTGTTCTCTTGTGGTCAGTTTCTTCCCTTTCAGATTCGGTTGTTCTAAAAATATCAATTAAAGCGGACAACCTCAATCTGTCTTCTTTTGTCTTATTTGAGAAATTCATCACATGCATTATAAAAAGAAACATAATCCATGTGGGACGATTTCGTATAATGGGTGGTTATGTTTTTTTCTTCTGCGACACATGATAGTTGGCAATTTGATGGTGCAATAGGAAAATGGGCCAATCAGCGAGTGAGTTACAATTTTGATCGTTTTTCTCAGTCACAGACCTCATGATTATGAAAACAGCTGTCATCGTGGATAAAAAAAAACAACATTCCGAGAAGAGAACATTAACATAACATACACACTTCCCACCCTTAATCCACAGATGAGATCAGGGAGAAGAAAATACAGCTAAGCGACGCAAATGATAAGAGATTCATTTACAATGTGGTGGTGATTTTTTTATCGCTAAGTGAATAACTAAGTTTCTATAATAAAGGGGAAGAGTCCATATGACCGATATTATAATAAAGATTGAGAAAAACAATTGAAATGAATCACGTGGAATAACAACTCTTGTATGCAAACTAGTATAATCTATATTTACAAATGTGCTTAAATCTGTCTTTGAGAAGCAGGTAACATCTTTAAAACATCAAAATAATGAGTTTTTCTACATGAAGAAATACAATGAAAATAATATTTGGTAATCTTGCTTAGAATACGAGTAAGGACCTTAAGAAGTTTAAAATCAAATTTAGTGTAGCAACGGCTTGTCATTGGAGTGTAAGATAGGTTGATCACCAAATAGAACCAATATCTAGCTAGAGTAAAGGAAATCTACTCTAAAAGGTTAAATTACATCGAACAAAATGTATGTGTTTAAGAATATTGTTGTTGTTGCTTCATGGGAGGATATATGTTTTGCCCATTCTGCCACCTAATTTAAAACATTACCAGAAACTCCATACATTCCCACATTACGCACTAGTTTCCTATAAGATACCTTAACAAAAGCCTTAGTAAAATATATGTAAACTACATCTATACCATTTCCTCTATCCAATTATCTTGTGACAGTCTAGAAATTCTAGCAGTTTTCTCAGGCAAGATTTATCTCACCTGAATCCATGTTGACTATCACTCAACAAAATACCATTATAAAGAGTTTGGTATCCCTTTATTAACTACCATACGAAGTAATTTACATACTATTCATGTCAAACCTACTGGCTTATAGTTATTAGGATCCTCCTTTCTTCTCCTTTGGAAGATTGAAAGTCCATTAGCTCTTTTCTAGTCATCTGTTATCTCCCAAATCTAAGAGTTCTAACAAATATCGTCTAAAGAGCAAATGAAATACTTTCCTCTCCTTCATTTAGGATCCTACAATAAATATTTTCCGGCCCATAGCTTTTCTAACATCTAATCCATTTATAAGTACCTGAATATTTTCTCTATTAATCCAAAACATTTTCTTGTGTCTTATCCTACTTAAAATTAAAACCGACCTGAGTTTCTTTAGTAAACACCGATATAAAATGCTCATTAACCAACTCTCTATTTCTTCATCCTTCCTTTAATGTTTCGCTCTACTGTGAGAGGCTCCACCAAATGTCGATTAACCTTATTATAAATTTTATAATAACTACAAAAACTTTCTTTGCTCCTTATTACTATTCTGTGCTAACCTAATTTAAGACAGCTGTTTATTCTTTTTTTACTATCTTGTTCAATTCATTTCTATCTTTTCTATAGCTGTCTAGGTTATAAACGTTACTTTTTCGTTTGGTAATCTCCCCCCCTTGTTGCTACTTATAACACATGTCCCCTATAAAATTATATTAAATAAGCCAGCACCTCCCTCACCTAAATTAGCAGGTTTCCATTTTTTTTTTAAATACAATAATATAAGTCTAGCTTAATACCTGCAAATTATTACCTTTAGTTATTTTCTCAATACTTTTAGGATATGATATTAAAGATCCCATATAAATTCAAAATAAAATTGTTCTCTTGCCATTTACTTATTTTGGCAACCCTGAGCGGCACCTCTGTCGCCAAAGTAGACAGGTACTGTACAGGAACCTGCCCCTAATTAACTACTCAGGAATGCGAGTTGATGACTAGTCAGTGAGTTATTACTCGTCCCAAACCCGTTCTGCTGTCCAGATCCCGTCAGTCGCAGTCGATTTGCAGTTTTAGGTAAATCTTTTCTGACATTATTCATAGATGAAATGCAATATTTAAAGTGAATAATATAGTTTGACAGATTGTGCTGTTGTTAACCTATTTATTTTTTTCTGGCTAATAATAAAGAATTTTGTTCAGGATATTGAGGTAGCCTTTAGGGGAGTCAGAGGTTAAATTGAAATAGTCTTTATCCTTTTAATTCCCACAGATCATGCCTAAGTTGTATAAAATCTTCTAATGATAGCCAGGATAAACTGTAAAAAATACAGCATAATCCTCATAGGGTCAAGGCCTATAAAAATGAATTAGTAGTGAAATGCTTAAAAAATTGGTTATTTTAACTTGCCTTGATTTTTTATCAATCTTGAGAGATTAAGACACAAACTTTGAATGATATTTTGCTTGTGATTGTCAACACTGTATTTGAACCACAAATTTAATATCAGTAATATATTGTTGCAATTTATTTATTATGTACAAAATTAATGCCTGAAACAAAACACTTACAAAATATTTTTTTATTTTTGAGGCAAAATACACCTCAAAGTAGAAACTATGATATACGAGGGCATATCCATCCAAAACGAAAGTTCAAGTTCAGCAGAGTTTCTCAGTGGACTGGACAAAAATGAAGAAGAGCCTGACTTGCACCAAAAGGTAAAGCTTCAAGAATGGAAAACTCATGAACTTAAACACAAGGCAAAGTTTCTTTCCTTCCGGGCTAAGGCATCCCAAGCTCCTCCAAAAAATAACACTAATAGTGAACGGCAATTAACAAGTAAAGATAACAAGATTCAAATCACTGAAAACAAGGAAAGCTAGAATCAGAATCTTCAGAAGTCACAATCCAAGGGAGCATTGGCACCAACTCCAAAGATTGAAAGAAGCAACAAAAAAAATTGTCATAGATGCTTTGAAGAAGAAGAAAGATCTTGGGATAATTTGGAAAATAAAAGCTTGCTGCAGGAGCAACGAGGTATAATCAAACTTAATAAAGAACTTGATCAAGCTCAAGATAATCAAAAGCGACAGCAGAAATTACGTGAAGAATGAAAACGTTGCATTGCAGAACTGGAACTATATCCAACCTTGAAGATATTGCCTCTATACTTGACCTTTGAAAAGTGACCTTTCACTCTCCAGATGACAAATACCAAGCAGCACTGAGTATACCTGTGGTATCTAAGCAGGCCGTTCTCCTAATGCATGTAGACTATAAAGTGAAACTCCAGATCATGGTTTGTTGTTGCAAAGTCCTACAATTTGATACCCTCTGTCATCGCAACCTGCAAAATAAAGGAAAATGCTCTCACTTATTCTGGCATTACCCATTCATGCCCAACATATTCGAAGTGCAAAACATCACTCTTGGGATATTAAGGAGTTCAGGGCCAATCTCACAACCAGTATTGGACTGGTATAACCTGTTATGATCGTAACGTGCGATGGGGGTCCGGATGAAAATCCTCGCTACCAGAAAACCATCAGTGCTTGAATAGGTTATTTCTGTAGCTTCGATCTGAACTGCCTACAATAGACTAGAGAGAGGAATGGCACCATTCATCCATGGCTTTGCAGGCGTCATACTTCCGCACATTCATTTTGGTTTACATTTGTACTCGCAGGGAAATACCGTGGACAGAACTTGGAAATAAAAAAATGAGCATGGTGGATACTGCAATCGATGGCCATCCATTAATGAATGAACATATCAGCAATGCACTTCATCAGACTCCTCTCATTGACAAAAGTCAGCAGTGTCGCCAGCAGCATGTAAGAGAGAGTCAGTATATGCTTCAGGTTACTAAGTGAAAAGACACATGTTGCTGCTCACAACCAAGCAGCTCATATCTTTCCCTTATAAAGGACCGCCTCTTTTCTCCACCGATGCCACTTGCCCAATCAGATGGTGGTTTGGTAGCAACAGTTTACTCTACTGTTTGTGACCATCCAACTGGTAAATGCAGCGTTGCCATCTCATACCCTACGCAATTTCTCCAGAGGCATATCGTATGACTATAGATTTCCGTCACTCCAGGAACAACTCCATATAAGTTTTCAGAAGTGTAGACTCTACACAGCTTCCGTAGTCTTGTTGACCAAGCACCGGCAATCTTTTATAAAGGAAGGAAGAGAGGCACTTTGCAAGATCCACCCAGTACGCCTTGCAACGCGTCACCAGAGAGCTAATGTGTGCCCACAGTCTCTTGAAACTACCGTACTTGAATGGCACGATGTGGATACAACCGGCCTACAGGAGCCCCCAACATCAACAGTGATGGGAGGTAAACCTCTACTTCTAGTTGAATGGAAGTTTCCGGTGTGAGAGATACAAGAGAGAGTTGGTAAAATTGTTTATATAAAGTTTAGTTGATGTCCGTCAAACAGGCTTGGTTTTAGTTTATGGTATTTCTTCAAGTTTATCTTAATACACAAAGTAGAAAATTTCTAAGTACAGACAAAGGTTGAGTTTGTGATAATTCTTGATCATATATGAAAAAAAACTTTAAACACCATATTTCCGATATTATTTAAATCTAATGAATGTTTACTATCTCGCTTTTGTCCTTCTACATTAAAGCACATCTATTCAAAAGAAAAAAATCAGAAAATTTTATGTAACTTATGGCTGCACCCGCCCCTCACCCTGCTGTCACATTTATAACACTTCACCATATACCCCTCTTCCCCTAAAGCGTTACGTAATTTTCGAACGGCCCCTAAGCAGTCAATTTTTTACAATAAACTAAGTAATCTGTCATAATTTTCCTTGTCAAATTTTGGATTTTTTATATTATTCCTAACAATGTTTATCTTATGACTTGAAGTAAATCAAACTATCTGTTGTTCACTACTGCCTGATGCTTCCGCAACTAAAAGTTTAACTAAAAATTCCATCCATTTTTTTATTTATTTAAGGGGCTATCTGGCAACTGCCGACTTAGGCATAAGTCGCCGTAAACAAACAGCCTAGTTCTAGGCTACTTTAAAAAATTGAACAGGAAACAACAATAAAAAGAAATAACAATAACAAAGCAATAACAAAAACAATAACAATAACAAAAAAAAACAATTAAACCTGGTTAAATGAAAGGGAGAAGGCCGGCCTCCCCCCAAAAGTCAACAAGTCCACCAGTCAAAGTGCACGCACTCGTCTCGAGTACAAGGGACAGGCGGTAGCGACCCCACCCATCCCGGTACCGGGACAGGTGTCGTGCGCGAAGATCACCCAGACTGGGAAATTCGACAAGAATGTGCCGAACAGTCTGGGGGACGACGCAGTCGTTGCAATAGGGCGCAGGCGAGCGCTCCATCAAATAGCGATGCGTCACACGAGTGTGTCCGATTCGAAGACGACAGAAAGCAACCTGAAGCCGCCGCGGCATTGGGGGATAGGTCCATGGGAACAGTCGCGGTGCAATGGTACGCAACTTTAAGTTCCCTTCGACCGTCTCCCATCTTCTTAGCCAAGCAGTCCGAAGAGCTGCCCGTATTACTGCCATGTAATCGGTGTGAGGAAGAGCGAAACGCTGGTCCGGTCGCAGAGTCCTCGCGGACTCTTTGGTGCCCTCATCGGCGCGCTCATTCCCCGCAATTCCTACATGTCCAGGAACCCAGCAGAAGATAATCTCGACATCTGCCTGGCTCGCCAAAACCGTCGCGTCACGGATACCGCGAACCAGGGAATGCGGAAATTTCAATGCCCCGAGAGCACTCAGGGCGCTTTGTGAGTCGCTATAGATCACAATCCGGTCTCCGAACCGGGCACGTCGCGTAATCTCCCGTACCGAGTGGTGTATTGCCACCAGCTCGGCCGTGAAGACAGACGCAGCGCCTGGTAGAGCCCCGCTGACTTCAAACAGAGGGGATACGGCGTGGAAGCCGACCCCCTCTTGGGACTTGGAGCCATCCGTATACACTGGCACGGTTACAGAGTGACACGATGTGTGCTCCAAAAAGGTCGAACGTAATACTCCCGGCGCAGTACAAGCTTTGGGAGCAGAGGCGTGGCGACAAATAGCCAAATATGGTACCCTCCAGGGTGGCGTCCTGGGTAGAACCAGGGGCGCCACCGGCACGGGAGCTATATCTACCTCTCGAAGGAGTTTCCTGGCCCTAAACCCAAAGGGCTTAGGGTATGACTGGCGTCTCTCGGCGGCATAGGCACCATCGAGATCAGCTGCGGATGCAGTGAGAGCTGTTGGCGACTGAGGGAGGCGCCGGGCTCGCGCGTACAGGCGAGTGATGCACTGCACGCGGTGCAGAGCGAGTGGCATCTCCCCAGCATCGACCAACAGGCTCTCAATGGGGGAAGTGCGGAAGGCACCGGTCGCAAGGCGAAGGCCGGTGTGGTGGATCGAATCCACCTTCCGCAATAAACGCTCGGCTGCGGATGCATAAAACTCGCATCCGTAGTCGAGCTTCGAGCGAACAAAGGATCGATAAAAAAGGAAGGCAGAAGCCCTATCAGCGACCGAAGCGCTGAACGTCACGGAAAGGAGAATGTCCATGGCGCAAGTACAAGAGACCCTAAGGCTGCGAATATGAGCCTCCCAGGTGAAGCGTCGGTCGAATATAAGACCAAGGAAACGGTGCGAAAAAAAAAAATCCATCCAGTATATTATTTCCACAAATTGGCTGATTTACCATCTGCTTAAGGAAGTTATCTTGATAACCTGCAATAAATCTTTGACTAACCATATTATTACTTACAAAAATTCTACCCATCAGTTGATAAATTGAAATCTCGATGGTAACAATTTCACAATTTTATCCTCAGTTAATTTCCTCTATCATAACCTTATGCAGTGGATCGTTAATGGACTGAATCGGTGGTCTATAAAATTCCCCTATGAATCTTGACTTCCTGAGTTTTAGTAATCTTAATATCTATCCATAGCGACTCTACCATTTCCCTATCCCACATTGTATTATTTTAATTGAATTGAATGCTATTTTTAATATAAGAAATTATGCTTCCTCCAATCCTATCATTCCGCCGGGTACTGTACATAGTTATTATTAATTTCATAGTCGTTTCTACTTTCATTAAATTTGGCTCCATTTACATATGACTTATGCACACTGTATCTATATCTTCCTCTATCATATAACTAAATAACTCTTCCCTCTTATTTCGAAGATTGCATTGCATTGCAATAAAAAAACATTAGTAGCCTTTTGATAACTGAGACCCTTTTTGTATGCTAAATTCAGATTCCCTTGGTATATCTCTATTTCCCCTTCTAGTAGCATTCCATAATTTCTAATTTCCCTTCTAATATTGCTATTACCTGTAACATTATCTAGTTTCCCGGTCGTAATGACCTAATGATACGATCATACTCCTTCCACAACACATCTACCCCATCCCTACTCAAATGCAATCCATCCATCCCGTATAGTTCTTTCTTACCATAAAACCTATCCCACAAATTAATAAATATCACACCCTCCTTCTGATGTATACTTCTCACATATTCAACCCAATTGCACTAGACATCGATTCCATTCCAACATTCATTCTCGGAAGCACATCTGACACATCACCTTTCATTCTAATTATATTAGTGAGACAAAATTCCTGTTTGCGTGCGAGATATTATTCTACGACGCATCAGAAAGTGCAAACTTCATTTTTAGGAAGAATTCTGATTACATCAACAACAGACGAAAGCCTTTTTAAACACCGGCAGCTTTTTAATCAGAAATGATATAAATAATTGCATTGGCTTAGAGACAAATGGAGGCTAACAATGTCGGCGGGAAACATAATTCAGTGTTTTCTAGATTCAAAAATATAAATACAAACAATACATTTATTGAATGTATTTGTCATAGTTTGGCATTATACTGGCAAAAAGAAGTTGTTTGCTTACTTTCAAACAAAGCATTTGCTTGCTTACTTTCGAACAAAGCATTTGCTTGCTTACTTTCGAACAAGGCATTTGCTTGCTTAGTTCAAATAAAGCATTTGCTTTTACACTTTTAAACTTAGTATTCCTTATATCTGAAATATCGAATTGTATGCAACAAGGAATGACGGGAATACAATACATGGTACGCAAAACTTATTACTCCAACAACGACTCAGTTAGTTTGAGGGAAATGTATATATATCATTTTTAAGCAATCGGAAGAATTTAAAGAATATTTTATCAAAATTGTCGGAAAACCCCATAAAGCATAAATGCTTAAGGGGAGACTTCAAGATGAATCTAATAAGCTTTATCCTCATCTGAACTGCACAATTATTTAAAATTTTAATTACCTAAATGCAACTTTTCAAACTTCAAATCCTAATTTAACTCAACTTTTTGACGACTTGGATAATTAAGAAACTTAATTCTGCAAAGGTCTAAAGAAATTTTCTTCAAAGTAAGGTTTTTTCACATGTATCGAATGTCCTGACAAAAGCGAGAAACAAAATTGTCCAAGGAAACATGGAGGCACTCATATATCAAAGGACAAATTTGCACGCAAATAACAAATGCTGTACAGAGTTTAAAATATCATAGTAAATACTAAATCTATTTATAAACCAAATGCACAGCAGAAAACACTTAACAATCAATAGTCTCGAAGAACCAAGCTACCTTACAAACAAGTGGTGAAACCATAGAAATAACTTTTTAACTATTTGAAGACATTCATTAATTATCCAATTTAAAGAAAAACGAAAGTGAAGAAATAAAATTTATTTCTTGTTAGTAGTTTTGACCAATGTTTTTTTGATAGATTTAGGAGCATAAAACAATTTTTAGATATATAGGCTTACTTGTAATATAAGTCAATAATTTAAACCTGTTTCATTTTAAGAAATATTATCGGGTAACGTGTCTGGAATGATACATAGTCATCCAAAGGTCGCTGTGTGGTGCTGTGTAGCTTCGTTGAGGGCACATTTTTCATCAGGAACACGATGAGTGCAAAATGTTGCCTCAATATTCTTCGAGATTAGGTTTGGCCTATTGTATCTATCAGACTACCGAATGTTACCTCACCATGATTTGAGATTGAGTTTGGCCTATTGTATTTATCAGAATGCAGAATGCTTCGAGATTAGGTTTGGAATATTATATCTATAGGAATGCAGAATGTTATTTCAGCATGTTTCGAGATTAGGTTTGTAGCAGCTAACATCATTGCTAGCTCCTACAAAAGTATAACTTCCCGTCTGAGAGATTACTCATCTCGCTTCCATTAATTCATATTCATGTACGAAAATTCCAATCATATATAACTCGTACGATTTCCAACAAATTTACCCTACGCATCGTCCGATAATAATTATTTCAATCAATCCAAATCCTTGTCTGACGTATTCTAAACTGACCAATCAGCATCAACCTTCCTCGCCCCCAATGTTGCGCTGACAATTTTAGTTCACTCGTGTTCTCGTCATCGCCATGCAAAGCTCCCTTGAGATTATAATTCGAGCGATTATTCTGTGACCAAAACTATGCCAAGTCCATCCATCCATACATTAAATATATCATTCCATAATTTATAACTCAAATTTTTATAAATATTTACTCTAAACCTACATTTATATTCGATCAAATTCATTATTCTCATTCCTCATTCTTATAAACAATTCTTATATATATATATATATATATATATATATATATATATATATATATATATATATATGAATCCATTAAACCACATTGACAGAGAAAACGGAATAATTTTTCCTTGCAGTAATATTTTTATTACCTTTTTTCGAAAAAATCCGTGCAGGAAAGCGATTCGAACCAGGCACACTGAGGCCGCGAGCACCGCTTTGATCACAGTTAAAAGTATGCCGTTAGTGCGCTACGCTACACAGAGAACAAAAAATTCTCTGAATAGAATAGCTTTTAAGGAACACTTTCGCCAGCTCGAACGGAGACTATGAAAGAAATAGAAAATTAATTGGGAATTCAAAAAATAAATGAGGAATAGTTAAACGCGTGGCAGATATACAAATGTATATATATCTCAAAGTAGCACGAGAGAATGATGAAAATGATCCATTAAACCACATTGAAAGAGAAAACGGAATAATTTTTCCTCAAAATTATTCCATTTTCTCTTTCAATGTGGTTAAAAGGAATCATTTTCATCATTCTCTCGTGCTACTTTGAGATATATATATATATATATATATATATATATATATATATATATCACCCATGTCTCCATATATACATATACATACCGCTTTAGGTTTGACTTATTTAATCGATCGAAATGCAGAATGTTACTTCAGCATTCAGCATGTTTCGAGATTCACGATGTTTTTCTGCAGAAAAACATCGTGAATCTCTCTTTCCGTGAATTAAGATACGATGAACAAATTGTTCTCGTTTATGGAGTGTCGTTCTCGTTTTTTAATTGTGATTCATTAAATTTGCAACATTTAGCGTCTAAAAGAAAATTTGGATATCAATAGTGAATTTCTCAGTGGTTATCTGTGAGATATTTTTAATTTGAATGCTATTGACAAATAGCCAAATATAATAATATGGTTACTTAATGCCTTAAAGCTTCTTTAAAAAGACGAAAATATAAAGTTAACCAAATTTGATAAAACTAACCAAATTATCGTGATGAATAAAAATTAAGATTCGAAAAATTGAACGACCTTTTAAGTGATAATGCTACTTAAGTTATTCTAAATTTTAACCCTCTGAACAACATAATAAATATTTTAATGAAACCTTCCTTAAAATCTTTGACCCCAAATCTGAATTAACTAAAAAATTTATAACCATTAATCCTTCAGTCCCTCATATGCATGGGATATCGAACACCCACAAAGAAGGCATACCATTACGTTATTAAGTCTCATGTCTATAAACTATCATAATGGATGGTTGCTATTTTGTCAAATGCTTTGGGTAGAATCTCTCACGTAAATAACCTTTCACCAATGTCGTGTTGATGAAGCTCTTGATGTTTTATCGATAATTCTTCCTAATATAAATATTAACCTACCTCTGCCTCTCTAAAACTATTAAATTAGTTCGCTTATGTGTAACTGACAATGTGTTTTCCATTGAAGATAGGTTTTCCCGCCCAAAATAATGGCCTAAGAATAGGTAATCTTCTTTCTACTATCCTATGTAAACTCTTTATGGAAAACTACGCAACGTCCCTCCTTCCCAGAATCCAGCCCAAACGTACGTATCTAATTCAGATACGTAAGCGATATCATAACAGCATAACCCTTAGATAACAATAATTTTAACGAATTTTTCCTCAAATTGTATTCATTACAAGCAGAATGGGAACATAATAATAATTTACCGTTTCTATATATACAAATCCTCCGTTTAAATAATCGCATCGAAAACCTACCAATTTAAATGCATACCTACATTTCTTCTCATTGTGTGACAAATCTGATAAGATATTCATTCTTTCTTCCCTGATCCTCAGAGCCTACAGAACATGTGACCAATTTTCATTCAAGATGAAATCAACCACCTCATTTGCAATTTCATTGAGCCCAATAGTCCATTTATTTCATTAACAAACGCCAGAGAAAAAATATTATATTCCCTCACCCTAAAAGAGAATTTAAAAAAAAAATGTATAATCTTCCCATACCACCCAGCTTTAGCCCCCTTAAAATCGTACGATAATAAAAATTACATAAATATACCATTCAAATACTCACATACCACCAAAAAGTCCTTAACCAAATTTCGTCTCACTAACATGGTGGAGATTTTAGGAGAGGTTCCCTTTTTTCCAGCCTTTTTGTCCATATCACATAACATAATTAAATGGATGATAAAAGCCACAAGGGCCTATCAGAGATCATACAAGTCAAGCACAACCCCTAAATATCTACAAGATTGTGTCTGAACTAACTTAAAAAGGCATCACCATCATCGCTTGTCAGAAATTAAATCATGCAGCTACTGCTTAAAAAGGCAATTTTGTGATCGCAGAATTAAATTTAACAAAGCCAAAATTATATAAAACTTCAACAATTATACATAAATACGGATTGCTGAATCAATTATTATTGACAAGGTTGATAACTTTAATATTTCCGAAGGACAATATAACTTTAAATAATATATTTCGAACATTGTTGCCCAATCTAATCTATTTATATACCGCCAAAATCCGTCAAACCCCAGGATTAAAAATTACCTCCCGATATATATATATATATATATATATATATATATATATATATATATATATATATATATATATATATGAAAAAATCACACAGGAAAATGAAAGGTGGATTCCAAGTACTTCCAAACGTGTTTAGTTCATTATCAATATATATTTCATTGTATTTCAATTTTTTCCATTTTGTTTAGGTTGATCCTCCGCCTTTATACACTGGAGTCGCAGACCAAACCTTTTATTATACAGTTGATAATGGCGAAAGCCGAAACTAGACCTGTTCGCGAATATATCGGATTCATAAATTGTGGTTCATTATTATTCTGAGCACTTAATATCTTTCGCTTCAGCGTGATACTTTCTAATATATATATATATATATATATATATATATATATATATATATATATATATATATATATATATATATATATATATATATATATATTTACTTATTTATTTGAGACAAGGAATAATATCATTATGAAACCAAAATGAAATTTGTGGAAATCTATAAATACCCATGAAATGTCAAATTGCGATCGGAACGAGACCACAAGAAACGTCTTATTCCCTTCTTGTGTTTCCCCCCTAACCCTCTCCCCCTCGACTAAAACAAAAAGTCCTGACTTCAATTTAAGAAGAAATAAAATTGCCTTAGGATGAAACTGCATTTCCTACTTTATAAGACGTCTTGATGATAGAAATATCATTGTTACTCTTAAAATACATAAATCCCTTCGAAACGAGACGTTTTCTGACTGCCGACGGCCCGCCCCAGTCAATACGGACCCTCCCGGGCGCCGGTTCATCCGAGACACACAACAACGTCGTCCAGCCTTTGAAGAGAGCGGGACAGCTACCCAGCAGATAGTCGCGCCGGTTTGTATATGACCTTTCTCTCGCATTCTTTCTCTCGCTCTCTGCAAGAGGAAAGACCAACAGGTGGTCTTTTGTAGTTTTCCTTACTTCCACTGAGAATTCTTTGATTTTCCTTACCATAAATCGTGTTTCCCAAGATGTGGCACTCTCAAAACATAGTTTTTTCACTAATAATAATAAATAATCGATTAAATCAGCTTTTTTTATGTACATTCAAAATATACCTATACCCTTATTATAAAATCCCTCCTATTATTTTATATATTTTATGTAACCACACCTACTTGAAATGGGTATAAAAACTAGAAAAGTTCTTGTGAGCAAAAGAGAGAGAGAGAGTCTTATACATAAATCCACCCCCTCAAAGTTTTCTCATTACGTCCTTCTGTACCGTGTACTTCGACACAACCGATTCACCCCTTCAAGCGACTGGTCCTCTCTTTTCCGTCGAGCGTCGAGCCTTCTCCATTCGTAACGGATGACTTTGCCAGCTGTAAATTGGCCTAACCTTCCTTACCAGAAGTAACATTGGTTTTATTTTAGGTTATTAAATAAATAAAATAATGAAAGTTTTGTGTAGAGTAGTTCCGTCGTTGGCTTATCTTCGGTAATGAAATAAATAAAATAATGAGTTTTGAGCGCATAATTTTCCACGTTGGATTTATATTCGGTTGTTAATGAAAAAAAAACAATAAAAGATTTGTTTCGAGAATTTCACACGTTGGTCTCATCTTCGTTTTGTGATTAAATAAAATGAGCAAAGTATGTTTAGAGGATTTCACGCGTTGGTTTTATTTTCTGTTGTTAAGTAAATAAAATAAAGAAAATTTTGTGCCGAGGATTTCCCTCGTTGGTTTTATCTTCGATTGTGAAATTAATAAATTAATGAAAGTTCTTTGTCAATTATTTCTCATGTTGGTTTTGTGTTCGGTTGTTAAATAAAAAAAACGATGGAAGATTTGTTTGTTTTACATATCTTCGGTTATTGATTAACTAAAATGTTCAAAGTTTTGTGTCGAGGATTTCCCTCGTTGGTTTTATCTTTGATTATTAAATAAATAAATTAATGAAAGATTAAGGCCGAGGATTTCCTTCGTTGGTTTTATCATTGGTTGTGAAGTAAAAAGATAATGAAAGTTTTATTTATTGGTCTTATTTTCGGTTATTGATGAAATAAAATGAGATTTCTTTTCGTCTCGGGAATTTCCTCGCTGGTTTTATTTTCGGTTGTAAAATAAATAAACTAAACTTTTGGGCCGAGGATTTTCCTAGCTTGTTTTTTCTTCGGTTGTGGAAAAATAATGAAAGCTTTGTGTCGAGGATTTTCCTACTTGGATTTATCTTCGGTTGTTGATTAAATAAAATGAGAAAAGTTCGATCTTGAGAATTTACTTCGTTGGTTTTATCTTCAGTAATTAACTAATAAAATAATGAAAGTTCTGTGTCGATGATTTCACTCATGTCTTTATTTCCGGTTGCTAAATAAATAAACAATGAAAGTTTTCTCTCCTCAGGATTTCCCTCGTTGGTTTTATCTTCGATTGTAGAAAAATAATGAAAGCTTTGTGTCGAGAATTTTCCTCTTTGGATTTATCTTCGATTATTAAATAAATAAATTAATAAACGTTTTGTGCCGAAGATTTTCATGTTAGTTTTATCTTCGGTTTTACCAAAATAAAATAATGTAATATTTGTGTTGAAAATTTCCTTCGTTTCTTTTATATTCAATTGTTAATTAAAAAAAATATTGAAAATTTTGTGTCAAGGATTTCCCTCATTGGATTTATTTTTGTTGGCTAAGTAAATATAATAATGATAGTTTTGTCATAATGATTTACTTCCTCGGTTTTATTTTCAATTCTGAATAAAAGAAAATCATTAAAGTTTTTGTATCGAACATTTCCACGTTGGTTTTAACTTCGGTATTTGAATAAATAAATTAATATTTAGTTTTGTGCTGATGATTTTTCCCATTAATTTTATCTTCATTTTCTTAAATAAAAAAAAATAATGATAGTTTTGTCATAAGGATTGACTTCCTCGGTTTTATTTGCAATTCTGAATGAAAGAAAATCATTAAAGTTTTGTATCGAACATTTCCACGTTGGTTTTAACTTCGGTTTTTGAATAAATAAATTAATATTTAGTTTTGTGCTGATGATTTTTCCCATTAATTTTATCTTCGTTTTCTTAAATAAAAAAAAATAATGAAAGTTTTTTATTGAGGATTTAAATCAAGGTCAGATAACTCAATCCTTAAGTAGCTTTGAATTGAGAGATAATTGAAAGAGATCTGGAGGAATTACGCTCACCGAAAAACGAGATTCGTTAAATAGGAAAACGATACAAAAAGGAAATACAACGAACGCGATTCACAGAAAAGGATGTTTTTGAGATGAGAAACTGGTTTAATAAATCTAGGAAATAAATAAATGGTGAATATTTATATATTGAATTATTGGTCATTTAGATAGATATAAGAGAACAATTCAATTCATACAAATATATACAATATCTGGGTTGCGATTGCTTGCGCAGAAAGGGTAAAAAGATATATTTAAAAGCACGTCAGAAGATTGGAAACAAGTAGTTGAGAGTAGTAATTGAATTTGAATCAATAAAAATTGAAATCTTGATAAGTTATAAGTATTTATTTAGATTTAATGTGTGATGATGGTGATTGTGGTTGGGAGACATAAACATGGGGGACTTGTCGGCGAGTGAATTTGGGTGTGGAGGAGATGCAAAGTCAAAAGGAGCTCGACTCTGATTGGCTAAATTAACCTGCCTTAGGCAAGGGTTATGATTGGTTGGGAATAACAGTAGTTATGTAACGTAGTGGTTATACTTATATACAATATTCGAAATGTCTTACATAAATTTGTGTGGGATACATAAATTCAATGCGAGAAGGGTTAGCTCTTAAACGAGTAAAATGTTAAAGACATTTTTAGGAACTTTTGTATGATCTGGCCAAAATTGACAGCTTCTGCAATACACTATCCCAGAGTGAGTTACCCACCTCTTAAAAAAAGGTCTAAGCTATTCCAGATATCCCCGAGGTCTCTTGACAACGTGACCGGACCCTGTGACGACGCCGTTGGGCTAGCTATGATCGATGGAACACACATTCCTGGCAATGCCACAAGAAGCAGACGAGACACTGTCACTAGCGAAGGTGGACGGATCGATGGTAATCCCTTTGGTTGTCCTCTCCGAGCTAGTGTCTTGTTATACCAGAAAGTTATGAGTCTGGCTTGCTAATTGTGGGGGACCAGAGGTTGAGATATGGTCCTCTTTCTGACCAGCTCTGAGGATGGTGTTCCCTGCGACAAAAGAGGAGGCGGCAGCAATCGGAAGGAAACATAGGCGAGGGAGAGGTAATTGATTGAAAGGTTAGGTAGTAGGGAGTTAGGGGAATCACTGGACCATTTTTCGAGAGAGTGGAAGGAGAAATAAATGAAGGCTGTTCAGGGTGAACAGTATCAATAAAGGCGGGTTTCAGTCGATCCAGAGAAACATTACCCTCCTTGGTGTCAAGCTATATTACGAAGAAGTTCGGTTTTATAGAGATGACGAGAAAGTGCCATTCATAAACGGGTCGCATTGAGGAGCGAGTTGAATCGTGACTGACAAAAACATGGGAATAAGCTGACATCTTTTTTGGTAGGAAAGGTTTCTGGTTAGTGGCACTCTTTGGGAGGTAAGCCTAATTTGGGCCACACCCGTACCAAATTTTGCATGTATGAAGCAGGATCGATAGAAAACGATAAAGTGTGGTCTATAGAATAAAAGAAATTTTCAAAGAAGAAGGACTTAGGTACCATAGATTGGTTCCACTGCAGAGCAGGTCAAATCCTCTTTTAAGGACGAACGAATGCCAAAAAGAATCAAAGGTAGCTTGTCCACCTAAGTGATATTTGGACTGGTGGAGCATAAGCTTACTTTGAGCTTCCGATGTAAGCTTTCAACGGCGGCGTTGTTTTGGAGATGATAGCTTGTGGTACGAAGGCAGAAAGAACCAATAACTGCCATGAGTACATACCATTGGTAGGATTAAAATTGACTACTAAGGTCGGTCATGATTATGAAAAGAACCCCAAAGCGAGCAGCCCAACCTAAGTTAAAAGCCTGAGCCGGTGGCCAACGAAACTGGCCGAGTACAGTGCAAGGCACACATGCGTGGGTCCATTTGGCTACATCTGTGTTCATGACTAGTCACACGAAACGTAGTGCAATAAGCTTGCCAATAGTTATCATGCCAGGATGAGAAAGACCATGAGTTTGGTCAAATATATGCCGATGGTAGGCGAGAAGAATAAGAGGGCGAGGACAGTCAGGTAAGAAAATTCGATCAGAATACTCTTGGAACAACTGTTTGGTAAGTCGATCTCGCAAACCACGAATTGAGAAGAGTGATGCAGTGTTTGTGTGTCTTTATCCTGTTTCTGAGCCAACACCATTGTTGCATGGCCAATGGGCGCATGATACAGTTGCTTGTTCGATATTGAAATAATGCAAGAAAGCGTGTCCGGTACGACGTTTGAAGAGCCAGGAACGTATTAAATGTAGTTTGTAAGCTGCAAGACGAAGTCTAGATGACGAACATCGACTACAAATGGAAAGGAAGAAATATTATGACGGATAATGCTCCAACTATTGGCTTGTGGTAAATAAAGACAGTAAATTCACGCCCTTCGAATTATTGTCAGAAGTGATGGACTGCGAGATATATCCCGAGCACAGCTCCATTGAAAAGGGGTTCTGTTATATCCCTTTTGAGAATGAGTTAAGGAATTTGAGAAGGAGAGAGATTGCCATGAGTCACCAACCTTTGGTTGTAAGGTTGCACCTACCAGGGTGGCTTACGAAGCTGAGACAACGCTTGTATAGGCTTCTGGGCAAGAATGGGTCAGTGAAACGGCAGAGGCCATGGCCTCTTTAGTACGAGAAAAAGATTTGCACGCCTCGGAAAACCATGACAAAGGAAAGTTCTTCTTGGTGATTGAGTGAAGAGTGTAGAGTGATTTCATTATCCTAGAAACGTAAAGAATAAATCTATTGTAAAAGTTAAACATACCAGAGAACCGATAAAGTTGCTTGAGCAATGATGGTCGGAAAAATCCAGAGTGACAGCAACTTTATCTTCTAGAGGATGAATTTCACCATGAGAAACATGGTTTCCAAGAAGGAAGAGTTGTGCGATACCAAAGAGACACATAAGTTTGAGTACAATACCACTCTTTAAGTCTAGCGAAAACCTGACAAAGGTAAGATAGATGCTCCTCTAAAGACGAAGATGCTATCAAGAGGTTGTCTATGTAACACCTTTCAGGACCTGAAAGGAACACCTTTCAGGACATGAACCATGAAATGTTCGAAGGTCTGACCACTGTTTCGAAGACCATAAGGCATTCAGAGCATGACGAACGAACCAAGTAGCGTGTTGATAGCTGTCTTTGGGATGTCATATGGCTGAATAGGGATCTCGTTAAAAGCACAAACTAGATCGAGTTAATCAAAGATTGAACAACCGAAGCGAGCAGAGTTGAAGTCAAAAAGATAGGGGAGTGAATATCGATCTGGGATGGTACAGACATTTATACGCCTGTAATCATCCACAGCTCTGTACTCACCCGGAGTGGATTTTGTAACGATATCAAGCACAGAGGCCTAAGTAGAAGTAGAAGGGCGAGCTATTCCAGGTTCCACCATAAGGTGAACTCTTGCTACATCAACGCGAGTCTATCTGGGGCTAGACGACGTGCGCGGGAGAATATAATCCCTCTTGTCTTCTCTATCCGGCGAATCCCCCTGTATTTAATAGGCCTATGTTTTAAGGATGGGAGGCTAAGGCCAGAAAATTCCTGTATAAGACAATGGAAATGGAGATTGGTTGAAGGAAACCAGGCAAAGACGATTGAGCTGCGAGAAGGGAAAAATCAATCCGAAAATGTGAGCAAAGAAGTGCGGTCAATAAGCTTGCAGTCGCGAGAATCGACCAAAAAGTCGTGGGTAAAGAGAAAATCGAGGCCGAAAAATGGGAACGTCAACCTCGGCAATAATAAACGTTCATAGAAAAACCCGACTGAGGTGGAGAGACAACTTCAGGATACGCCTTTTATAGGTTCTTATGTCCAAGATATTAGCGGCTTAAGAAGAATATCAGAAGAAAAATGTGCTTTATTGTCCAGAGAGACTGGAAGTACACTACATTGAGCACCAGTGTTAACTAGGTATGAAAAAACAGAAAGTGGGTCACAAATGCTAAATGGATTAATCTGAGGCAGTGAAAGGGCGGCAGAGGTGATAGACCGATTAATCACTTGCGTTGTTAGTTTAAATTAGTTGGAGAATTGGAAGGATTTGGAGCATTAGAATGAGAATAAGGGGTGAGAGTGAATTGGCTGTTAAGGAGACAAAAATGCTGGCTTAATGTTAGATGGAGGAAGAACTGGTTGAAAATATGTGCAGGGCTGTAAGCATTTTAGGGCTTATGCACTATATTTGTTGTGGTACCAGCAGCAATTAGTTAGTCGTTGGAAAGTAACATTCGAATTGGAAGGACGAAACTGTGAAAATTGAGAATTTGTTGAATTGGTAAAATGGCACTGCTGTGTACAGTATACAGCGTTACTACCATATTTATTATGGTACCAGCAGAGACTCTTTGCTTGAGATTGAGAAAATTTAGGTGCTGAAGGATAGACGGAAAAAAGAATGATTATAGGAATGCTGCGCCTCACCTTTCGTGCTGGAATGCAGTCGATGTTTTCGCCTTTTAGAGAAAGAACAGCGACTGTCGTTCCGTTTACCCTTGTGACTGTGCACTCGTGCTGTCCAACTATGTAATTTTAGATTTTGTAGGTCTTTCTCTATCCTCTCCAACGGGGCAGCCACCTCCGGGGTCTAGCCTGTTGTCGGAAGACTCCGTCGGTATCCGAACCTGCGAAAGAGATAGATTAGGCAGAGGTATCGGATTATGTGGCACAGTCCCATAAAGCTCCCAGATCCAAATGAGGGGCCTAATGTGGTTGGGGATCCCACGCCTAAAAATCTCTGTAAGGAAAGAATCGAAAAACTCAGACTGACCGCCTTTCGCTCTGATTATTTTTTTATGTTTAAGGAACGACCTGGGACACCTATCCCCCATTTGCTGGTAATTAATTAGTTATTTCAAATCTTCGATCTGCGACCTGCCGAATTGGAGTTTAGATACCTCCCTCAATTCCTCCCATACTCCCCTTTTGTCACTTTCAAGCAAAATCTCCCGGAATAATGGAAATATATTCATGGGAACATTCTGCGTGATGTAGATTATAATATCCTGGTCTGTAATGGGGTGTGGACCCCAAATTATGTCGCATATTTCCAACCACGTAATTGGGTAAACTGCATCAAAAGCAGGTAGAACGATCGAAGGGTGAGTGCCACGGACGCGGATATCCTGCTCGAAAGCAGCTAGATGACTGATTGTTGCCTACGAACCGTAGTGGTAGTTGCGAATGTTAGGCTTGCTTGGGTAGTGGTAATTGTTTGCAGATGTGGTGGCAGCCGATTGTGTGGCAATCGTAATCATAATTGTGTTGTCCATGTGTTGTGAAGGGATGTGTGTGTTAGAAACTTTGTCCACTGTTATTCAAATATAATTTGAGGAGAAAAATTTAAAAAAATGGAAAGTTTGGGGGAAAAAGGAAAAAAAAAGGCGTATACTGAATAAAGCAGTTGACAAAAATTAGATAGAGTTCATATCTATTCAAAGTACCGCCCAATGCTTACGATATTCCAAAAACGATTTTCTAAGGATACCATGAGAGTGAAATGAGGGCGAGTAAGTTTCGGGACAGTTGGAGGTCCTCGTGCTGCGAATAATCAGAGCGAGGACGCTGTGACGCTGTGTTAGTGATGACGATTATAACGATTTCCCGTAACTAGACGATCAATTTATTTAATTGAAACGGGTCTTGGGGTAACGATAAAGCAAAGTTAATGAGTATGTTTGCCTAGATAACTCAATCCTTAAACTGCTTTGAATTTAGATATGAAGGAAAGTGATTTGTAGGGATTACGCTCACCGAAAATCCAGTTTCATTAAATAAGGAAACGATACAAAAGGGGATTCTCTCGTTGGTTTTATCTTTGGTGAATGAAAGTTTTGTTTCAAGAATTTCCATCGTTAGTTTTATATTCTCTTTTTTAAATAAATAAAATAATGAAAGATATGTGTCTAAGATTTCCCTCGTTGGTTCTATTTTCGGTTGTTAAATAAATAAAATAATGAAAGATTGAATGTTTTGTAATTACTTGGTACACTTTTCAACTTTATATTTTTATTACTGCAAACTATGATTTTGCTTTATTTTGACACCGAAAACAACTTAAGTGTCAAATTACTTCGTTCGCTCATTTAACTACAAATTCCGCTTCCTCTCAGATGACATTTTGGGGAGAGAGTTATGCGCCCCTTGTCCAATTTTCTACCCTTCTCCCAAATATCCTGACATTTCCCATCATTCTCGCTCCTCTTTCAATTTTCGATGTATTACCACGTAGTTATGGAATTCCTCGTAGTATTTAAATTTAAATGGAATTACAACTTATTTAAATTGCTCCAAAGGTACTTTACCCCCTCTCTCCATTTTCATTCAAAGATCCCTTTCTTCCATACCCTACAATCTTCCTAACATCCTTCTAAATTACCACTAAATTACCTTCAAATTCTCCTAGATTTTTCCACCACGTTAATCCCTCTCCACCTATTCAAAACAAAGGATGCCTTCAACGAATTTACACCCATAATAGCGCCCCAGTGTGTGCCCACTAACAAAGGTATTAGCTGGTCTCAGAGGCTCAATACGAACCAATATTCACTCGACCCATGGATCATCCAAAGAACTTGTTTCTTCTTTGAAGGAAAAAGTGTGTGTGTGTATATGTGTGTGTGTCTGTTGAAGGACTTTGCGTTTTTTGTGGTAAAGAAAAATCCTGAATACTTTCGAACTCAGTACATAAAATCAATGTTTTGCTCCTTCTTAATTGAAAAAGATTCTCATAAAGTGTCCCCTATTTTTGTTGTCTTGGCTTTTAACTATCTATTAGAGGGTAAAATACATTTCATATCTCAATGTGGACGTAAAGTTAACTTAGCTTCTGAACTACAGGGACAACCAACCTTATTAATTAATATGAAAAATAAGTGACGTTATTTGCTACGAAGACCTATTTACGGTTGGAAGGATTAAGATAACCGCTAAATCTTGTATTCTGTTCGCTTTTCTAAATTAGAAACTAATAAAAATAAAAAGTAGTGAGGACTGATAGAGGCCATTAATATAACGACCCTCCAGATAAAATTGGTCGCATAAACATCAATTTCTATCTGATTTCCCGCGCGCGCTAAAATGTCTCATTTCCCGCACCCGCCAAAACTCATTTCCCGCGCGACCCGAAACTCACTGATGTTGTCTTCCGAGTTTGACGGCGCCTTTGCTTCACTATCTTTGTGTTTATTCGTAGAGGCAATGGCTTGCTCCTTACTCTCCTGTACTTCTATCTTTGTTTCCCTATAATTGTCCATTCCCTTTTTTTTCTCAATTCATTGCGATGGAAAGTTTCGTGGTTAATCTTTAAACAAAGACAGGACAAAGAGAATAAAGAGGAGGGAGAATGATAAAAAAGGAAGAGAATTAAAATGAATGCTACAATAGTAATTACAAAGACAGGACAAAGAGAATAAAGAGGAGGGAGAATGGTAAAAGAGAAAGATAATTAAAATGAATGCTACAATAGTAAAGTTAGTGTCACTCGATAATTGGTAGCAAAAGTAAGAGGTATTTCAATACATAACTAACAGATACGTACCTATGAATATATTGGCTCACATGCGCGGACTTAAGAAAATTCTAAGGTTTAACGTTGTATTAAGAAAGAAAAAAACATTAGAGTATAGCATACAATATAGACTAATTGTATGAAAGAGCTGAGGAAAGAAAGTTTTAAAGATGGTTAAATAGATACCAGGAGAATGGAGATCAAAATGTTTCGATATTTTTGCATTTTTATACATAATTATGTATTAATAAATTATAGGTATTTTTTATATTTTTATGATTCCTACTATCATTTATATATTAAAACTGTTACATTTGTCATTTGTTTATTTTAATAATAATGTTGTACACTTATTTCATTCTTACTAATTCCATTTCTTATTTCAGGAAGTTGCTTATTTTTTTAAATTTCCTCTAACTAAGGTCCTTCCCGTCGGACAGCCTCCTGGATAAACACCTACGAGCCACCATTCTGAGTATCTGTAGGTTTTTCTTAATGGTGTGAGTGTTCGGTAGGTTGTGAATATGTTGAGATGTATCTGATACCCGGTGGTAGCAGATGCTGGTGTGTGCGACGATTAGGTAACTCCGTTATTTTGTAAGGTGATCCCCTCGGAGACTCGCCAGGGGGAATTTTGCTAGACTAGTTTTAATTTTAAGAAACCAATAAACTATAAGCAAAAGGCATACCCAGATGCCCCAAGGGACATCGTCTCCCCCCTCCTCAAGGACCCAAACCAGCCACCAACGATGTAAAAAAAATGTATAGAGTCCGGCCTCCTTCCCAAACTTGATCCCATCAGAATCTGGAGTGGAGGGAGAGCCCGACCCCAGCACGAGGAACAAGTAGTTGGCACCCCACTCGTGACGGGACCGGGACAGTACTGCACACGAATCCCCCCCCCCCCATACTAGGATATTCAATAAAAATGTGTCGTTCAGTCCAGTAGACCTTGCGGTATTTCGGAAAAAAGGATCACGGGAGCGCTCTATCAGATGACGCGGCGTCCCGTGAGTGCATCCGAATAGGAGACTACAAAAAATGACGCAATACCGTCGAGGTAAGGGATGGGGGGACGGGAAACGTCTAGGTACAATAAGACGCAATTTGAAATTCCGTGCGCCATCTCGCATTTTCTTTGCCATCCAGCCGTAAGCGCTGGCCTGATCTCTGTCATGTAATGGGGAAGAACGCGCTCGTCTTCAGCCATCCCTAAGTGCCTGGACAGGTATGGACCCAGAGATGGGTAATTATTCTGTGCAGTGCATAGGTGGGTTGCTTTGTGAGTAATGTGGGATCTTGGTGTAGTAAGGATCTTGCAGGAAATGGCATGGGTGCCTGTAGGTTTGCGCCTATGGAAAATTTGGTTCCGCGGAGGTTTAAATGACGTTTTATGCGAATGAGATTTATTTAACAGAATAATGGTAGTGAAGTAGACTGTTGTGAATGTATTACTAAGTGAGGAACAGTGTTTTGCTTTTGTCTTTTTTAGTGTTTTAGTGAGTAGAGGCGAGATGCTTTGCCCATGTCATAGTGGCATAAGAAAATGTGAGACGGATGGCTTGACTCGATGTGTGGATGATAGATTCCATGGATTGCTCAAACGTGGTTCCTGTGAGAACTGTTCATTCTTTTGTTTCGAGTGTGTTGTGGAAGTGTAGTAGTATATAGATTACTGTAAGTTTGTGTTTAATGTTTTTGTTTCGAAAAGATGTCCGAAAGGTTGCCCCGAATAGACCGTTACAACCAATACCAGGAGGAGTGTCACGCCCTGCCGGCTACTGGGCCCCCTAGAGGCTCAATCCAGTTTGAATCTACCTGAGCTTTATTTATGCTAAGCAATTCTATTTTATCCCCCTTTTAAGTCACTTTCTTTAGAAGCTTCTTTTCACCCATTTTCTTTGGCCGGCTAGTTGCCGACCAGCCTTCGTCCATTCATCCATGGTCGTGGCCAAAAGTGGGGTGTGTGGGGGTTCACCGACCTCTCTTTGTTCCGGTTGGCGTGGTGGGTTTTGATGCCTGCATTCTTTCCATTACTACTCCCACCCACCCACACACGGTTAGTTACCTTGTCTATTTTTTTACACGAGGAGAATTTCAGATGATATATGTGCCCTGCTGTCCCCAACACCCGAAGTTTTCCCTCCCTATTCCAATGCCAGTTGGGGGATCTGTGGCTATATATCGTACATACATTTTCACTTCCTTCAACTTTACCATTTTCTGTACCATTCTCTCATTACAAGCCTTTTGCGGGAGATGCCTTCGTTGGTATTTCATTTTGAAGTAAAAAAAGCATTAAAATTGGTGAGTTTAGTGAAATTAGAATAGTCGAGCAATGTATATCCCGAGTACCCGAAAGAGGAGACTAATAAAAACATAAGTTGCAAGAGGACTTTAATGTTGTTGTTGTTCATTGCTCTTCGGAGCAGGTGACATCTCTGCTCCCTCCGTCACATCTCTGCTCCGTCACCCCAATTAAGCAATCGCCCCCTTTCCCTATCTGCCATCTGTGAGGCTGTTCTGAGGGACCAGGTGAAGGTGGAGAGAGGCTGTTGCATGCTGTGGGAATTTCATACCCCTTCCCTGTACTAGCCTCCCCCCCAAAAAAAATCATGCAACAGCTAGGAATTGGAAATGCATTTACAGCGTAACTCCCCACCGGGATTGCATCCAGGTGGGGGTGGGAAGTTGTGTCATATCCACTTGGGAAGGATGTTACCACTCAACAACTCTATTCTTGCCCTACAGGGTGGCTCGAGTTTCTACAGGGTGAATAGAGTTTCTACAGGGTGAATAGAGTTTCAACAGGATGGCTAGAGTTTCTACAGGGTGGTTAGAGTTTCTACAGGATAGCTAGAGATTATACAAGGTAGCTGGAGTTTCTACAGGGTGATTTGAGTTTCTTCAGGGTGATTAGAGTTCCTACAGGGTGGCTAGAGTTCCTACAAGGTGGCTGGAGTTTCTATGGGGCAGCTAGAGATTATACAAGGTGTCTGGAGTTTCTACATGGTGGCTGGAGTTTTTACATAGTAGCTAGAGTTTCTACAGGGTGGATGGAGATTTTCTAGGGTGGCTGGAGATTATACAAGGTAGCTGGAGCTTCTAAAGAATGGCTGGAGTTTCTACATGGTGGCTGAAGATTCTACATGGTGGCTAGAGTTTCTACATGGGGGGCTGGAGTTTTTACAGGGTGACTAGAGTTTATACATGGTGGCTAGAGTTTCTACAGGGTGGCTGTAGATTCTACAGGGTGGCTGGAGATTATACAAGGTGGCTGGAGCTTCTACAGAGTGGATGGAGTTTCTACATAGTGGCTAGAGTTTCTACATGGAGACTAAAGTTTCTACAGGGTGGCTAGAGTTTCTAAATGGTGGCTGAAGTTTATACATGGCTCTTGGAGTTTCTACAGGGTGGCTAGAATTTCTAAAAGGTGGCTGGAGATTCTACACGGTGGCTGGAGTTTATACAGGGTGGCTGGAGTTTCTACAGAGTAGCTGGAGTTTATACATGGTGGCTAGAGTTTCTACATGATGGCTGGAGATTCTAAAGGGTGGCTGGAGATTATACAAGGTTGCTTGATCTTCTACAGAGTGGATGGAGTTTATACAGGGTGGCTAGAGTTTCTACACAGTCGGTATAATTTCTAAAGGGTGGCTATAATTTCTAAAGGGTAGCTTGAGATTCTACAAGGTGGCTGGAGTTTATACAGGGTTGCTGTAGTTTATACAGGGTGTTTAGAGCTTCTACAAGGTGGCTAGAGCTTCTACAAGGTGGCTGAAGTTTCTACAGGGTAGCTAGAAATTATACAAGGTGGTTGGGGCTTCTAAAAAGGGGCTAAAATTTCTGAATAGTGGCTGGAGTTTCTACAGCGTGACTCGAGTTTCTACAGGCTGGCTGAAGATTATGCAAGGTGGCTGGAGCTTATACAGAGTAGCTGGAGTTTCTCCATGGTGGCTGAAGTTTCTGCATGGTGCATGGAGATTCTACAGGGTCAGTAGAGTTTCTACAGGGTTGCTGAAGCTTCTACAGAGTGGCTAGAGTTTCGACATGGTAGCTGGAGTTTCTACATGGTAGCTAGAGTTTCTACAGGGTCGCTGGAGTTTCTACAGGGTCGTTGGAGATTATACAAAGGGGGCTGGGGCTTTTACAGAGTGGCTGGAGTTTATACATGGTGGCTGGAGTTTCAACATGTGGTTAGAGTTTCTACGGGGTGGCTGGAGTTTCTACCGGGTTGCTGGAGTTTATACAAGGTGGCTGGAGCTTCTACATGATGGCTGGAGGTTCGACATGGTAGCCGGAGATTCTAGATGGTGGGTATAGTTTCTACATGGTGGCTGGAGTTCCTACAGGGTGAGTATAGTTTCTACAGGGTGACTAAAGTTTCTTCAGGATGACTAGAGTTTCTGAAGAGTAAGTATAGTTTCTACAGAGTAGTTAGAGTTTAAACACGATGGCTAGACTTTCTACAGGGTGGTTAGAGTTTCTACAGGGTGGCTAGAGTTACTACAGGGGGCTTTAGTTTCTACAGGGTAGCTAGAGATTATACAAGGTAGCTTGAGTTTCTACAGGGTGATTAGAGTTTCTTCAGGGTGATTAGAGTTCCTACAGGGTGGCTAGAGTTTCTACAAGGTGGCTGGAGTTTCTATAGGGTAGCTAGAGATTATACAAAGTGGCTGGAGTTTCTACATGGTGGCTGGAGTTTCTACATAGTAGCTAGAGTTTCTAAAGAGTGGCTGGAGATTCTCTAGGGTGGCTGGAGTTTCTACATGGTGGCTGGAGATTCTAGATGGTGGCTAGAGTTTCTACATGGGGGCTGGAGTTTCTACAGGGTGACTAGAGTTTATACATGGTGGTTAGAGATTCTACAGGGTGGCTGGAGATTATACAAGGTGGCTGGACCTTTTACAGAGTGGATGGAGTTTCTACATAGTAGCTTGAATTTCTACATGAAGACTAGAGTTTCTACAGGGTAGCTAGAGTTTCTAAATGGTGGCTGGAGTTTCGACAAGGGGGTGCTTGGAGATTCTACAGGGTCACTAGAATTTCTAAAAGGTAGCTGGAGATTCAAAACGGTGGCTGGAGTTTATACGGGGTGGCTGGAGTTTCTACAGAGTAGCTGGAGTTTCTACATGGTGGCTAGAGTTTCTACATGGTATCTGGAGATTCTACAGGGTGGCTGGCGATTAAAAAAGGTGGCTGAATCTTCTACAAAGTGGATAGAGTTTCTACAGGGTTGCTAGAGTTTCTACATGGTGGCTAGAGTTTCTACAGGGTGGCTATAATTTCTAAAGGGTGGCTAGAGTTTCTTAATGGTGGCTAGAGATTCTACAAGGTGGCTTGAGTTTATACAGGGTTGCTATAGTTTATACAGGGTGTTTAGAGTTTCTACAGGGTGGCTAGAGCTTCTACAGGGTGGCTGAAGTTTCTACAGGGTAGCTGGAAATTATACAAGGTGGTTGAAGCTTCTAAAAAGGGGCTTAAATTTCTAAATAGTGGCTGAAGTTTCTACAGCGTGGCTCGAGTTTCTACATGCTGGCTGAAGATTATGCAAGGTGGCTGGAGCTTATCCAGAGTAGCTGGAGTTTCTCCATGGTGGCTGAAGTTTCTACATGGTGCATTGAGATTCTATAGGGTGAGTAGAGTTTCTACAGAGTTTTGTGAAGCTTCTACAGAGTGGCTGGAGTTTTCACATGGTGGCTGGAGTTTCTACATGGTAGCTAGAGTTTCTACAGGGTCGCTGAAGTTTCTACAGGGTCGTTGGAGATTATACAAAGGGAGCTGGGGCTTTTACAGAGTAGCTGGAGTTTATACATGGTGGCTGGAGTTTCGAAATGTGATTAGAGTTTCTACGGGGTGGCCGGAGTTTCTACAGGGTGGCTAGAGTTTCTATGGGGTGGCTGGAGTTTCTACGGCGTTGCTGGAGTTTATACAAGGTGGCTGGAGCTTCTACATGATGGCTGGAGGTTCGACATGGTAGCTGGAGATTCTACATGGTGAGTAGAGTTTCCACATGGTGGCTGGAGTTCCTACAGGGTTAGTATAGTTTCTACAGAAAGACTAGAGTTTCTACAGGGTAACTATAGTTTCTACAGAGTAGTTAGAGTTTCAACACGATGGTTAGAGTTTTTACAGGGTGGTTAGAGTTTCTACAGGGTGGCTAGAGTTCCTACAGGGGGCTGTAGTTTCTACAGGGCATCTAGAAATTATATAAGCTAGCTTGAGTTTCTACAGGGTGATTATAGTTTCTTCAGGGTGGTTAGATTTCCTACAGGGTGGCTAGAGTTCCTACAAGGTGCCTGGAGTTTTTATAGGGTAGCTAGAGATTATACAAGGTGGCTGGAGTTTCTACATGTTGGCTGGAGTTTATATATAGTAGCTAGAGTTTCTACAGGGTGGCTATAGTTCCTACAGGGTCGCTAGAATTTCCAAAGGGTGACTGGAGTTTCTACAAGGTGGCTGTAGTTTTTACATGGTTGCTGGAGTTTCTACAGGGTGGATATAGTTTCTACAGGGTGGCTAGTTTCTACAGGGTGGCGAGAGTTTATTCAGGGTGGCTGGAGATTATACAAGGTGGTTGGAGCTTCTATTGAGGGGCTGGAATTTCTACATAGTGGCTGGAGTTTCTATAGCGTGGCTAGAGTTTCTTCAGGGTGGCTAGAGTTTTTACAGCGTGGCTGGAGTTTCTACAGGCTGGCTGAAGATTATGCAAGGTAGCTGGAGTTTTTCTATGGTGGCTGGAGTTTCTACATCGTGCATGGAGATTCTACAGCGTGATTAGAGTTTCTACAGGGTAGCTGAAGCTTATACAGAGTGGTTGGAGTTTCTACATGGTGGCTGGAGTTTATTCATGGTGGCTAGAGTTTCTACAGAGTCGCTGGAGATTATACAAAAGTGACTGGAGCTTCTACAGAGTGGCTGGAGTTTCAACATGGTGGCTGGAGTTTCTAAAGGGTGGCTTAAATTTGTACAGGGTGGCTAGAGTTTCCACAGGGTGGCTAGAGTTTAAGAAACACAGCCTTGCCTGGATGTTGGTCAGGACGGTATATAGTGAGGGTCTAGAGGCTCGTAAACACCCTTGGAAATATTGGTTTTAAGCCATATTTTTCTTCTTCTTCTCTTTTTGAACAAGAAGTTCTGTGTAATCCAACGAGGTCCAGTTCACTAGGAAAAAAATGATGGTCACAAAAGAGAAAAAGAATGGAACGGGGCAGGACTCGAAGCGCACAATTGCAGGACATAACCTTACATAGAGGAAATAAGTAATCCTTGAATCCCCTTGAATGGGAGGCTTTCCCTTAAACTTCCTCTTACCCCCACCTCTCGTCACTAAATCTCCCTTAGCGAGCCCCTCCTTTCATACACACACACAGACACATACACACACATACATATGGGCTACGTTTTAGACGAGTGGAAACACCACATCAGGTGCAGTTAGTCGTTGGATGGAGTCCCTTTTCTGGTAACTTTCACGGTGGTTAGTGTACGCTGTTTATATCCATGGCTCGGAGGCCACGTTAATCAGTAGGTCCACTAAAGAGAAATAAAAGCAGCCTTAGTATGTGCAGATCTCTGGTAATTCCCTGTCATTAATAAACAACAACAATATTTATGCTTTTATAGTTTCTATAGGAATAATTACTTTTAATGTAATGATTGTGAATCATCTCCACATCCGGGGTGTTTACTTTTTAATTCTTTTTTGCTTCCTAACCTAACCTAACCTAACCTAACAAAATTTTTCGCTACTGCGAAACATCGTGCCCAAAATGTTTGTAAAGCTTAGACGTCTTGTTCGTGGCCCTAGTCATCATGTATACCGATTACTTTGAATATAAAATGAAGCATCCCACTCAGGAAAAAGAAATAATACTGGAAACGACGATTGTTTTCATTTTTTAAGACTAATCAGGCTTTATTAAGACAAAGCTGAAGAATAAGCATTTTTTTCTGCCCATTTAGTGACTGCTTATACAGGGCACTGATCGCCGTATTTATCTTACAGTCTAATCCTAGGCCGTATTAGATAAACAAAAAGAACCGGAAAAACAAAATCAAAACAAACAAATAAAACCAAAGGAATAAAAAACATACAAAACGACGTAAAAAAGCAAGAAGAAGAAGCAAGCACAATCCAGCGTAGGCGGGAAGCCCGCCTCCCTCTGCTGCGGGAGCATGCGACCAACACCAAAGAGTGTGAAATAAAAAAGAGGAGGCCAGCCTCTTCCAAAAAGTCAAATAGTCCGCAAGTATGTGTGCACGAACTCGTCCCAGAAGTAGCCCGTATTCATGGAAATGTTATAGATGTTAGTGATTCCCTAAATGATCTGCCGGGGGGCATGCGCCAAATTATTTTTAGAGATGCCTGTCTAGCCTGTTTTTTTTTAAAAAAGGTTTTTATGACCTCTTCCGTTGTAATTGGTTGGCCATGGTCCGCCATCTCCCTCCCTTCATCTACGTAGGCTATGGGTGTGTTCGATGTATGATCTGATTCAGGGTGGCTATAGTTCCTACAGGGTCGCTAGAATTTCCAAAGGGTGACTGGAGTTTCTACAAGGTGGCTGTAGTTTTTACATGGTTGCTGGAGTTTCTACAGGGTGGATATAGTTTCTACAGGGTGGCTAGTTTCTACAGGGTGGCGAGAGTTTATTCAGGGTGGCTGGAGATTATACAAGGTGGTTGGAGCTTCTATTGAGGGGCTGGAATTTCTACATAGTGGCTGGAGTTTCTATAGCGTGGCTAGAGTTTCTTCAGGGTGGCTAGAGTTTTTACAGCGTGGCTGGAGTTTCTACAGGCTGGCTGAAGATTATGCAAGGTAGCTGGAGTTTTTCTATGGTGGCTGGAGTTTCTACATCGTGCATGGAGATTCTACAGCGTGATTAGAGTTTCTACAGGGTAGCTGAAGCTTATACAGAGTGGTTGGAGTTTCTACATGGTGGCTGGAGTTTATTCATGGTGGCTAGAGTTTCTACAGAGTCGCTGGAGATTATACAAAAGTGACTGGAGCTTCTACAGAGTGGCTGGAGTTTCAACATGGTGGCTGGAGTTTCTAAAGGGTGGCTTAAATTTGTACAGGGTGGCTAGAGTTTCCACAGGGTGGCTAGAGTTTAAGAAACACAGCCTTGCCTGGATGTTGGTCAGGACGGTATATAGTGAGGGTCTAGAGGCTCGTAAACACCCTTGGAAATATTGGTTTTAAGCCATATTTTTCTTCTTCTTCTCTTTTTGAACAAGAAGTTCTGTGTAATCCAACGAGGTCCAGTTCACTAGGAAAAAAATGATGGTCACAAAAGAGAAAAAGAATGGAACGGGGCAGGACTCGAAGCGCACAATTGCAGGACATAACCTTACATAGAGGAAATAAGTAATCCTTGAATCCCCTTGAATGGGAGGCTTTCCCTTAAACTTCCTCTTACCCCCACCTCTCGTCACTAAATCTCCCTTAGCGAGCCCCTCCTTTCATACACACACACAGACACATACACACACATACATATGGGCTACGTTTTAGACGAGTGGAAACACCACATCAGGTGCAGTTAGTCGTTGGATGGAGTCCCTTTTCTGGTAACTTTCACGGTGGTTAGTGTACGCTGTTTATATCCATGGCTCGGAGGCCACGTTAATCAGTAGGTCCACTAAAGAGAAATAAAAGCAGCCTTAGTATGTGCAGATCTCTGGTAATTCCCTGTCATTAATAAACAACAACAATATTTATGCTTTTATAGTTTCTATAGGAATAATTACTTTTAATGTAATGATTGTGAATCATCTCCACATCCGGGGTGTTTACTTTTTAATTCTTTTTTGCTTCCTAACCTAACCTAACCTAACCTAACAAAATTTTTCGCTACTGCGAAACATCGTGCCCAAAATGTTTGTAAAGCTTAGACGTCTTGTTCGTGGCCCTAGTCATCATGTATACCGATTACTTTGAATATAAAATGAAGCATCCCACTCAGGAAAAAGAAATAATACTGGAAACGACGATTGTTTTCATTTTTTAAGACTAATCAGGCTTTATTAAGACAAAGCTGAAGAATAAGCATTTTTTTCTGCCCATTTAGTGACTGCTTATACAGGGCACTGATCGCCGTATTTATCTTACAGTCTAATCCTAGGCCGTATTAGATAAACAAAAAGAACCGGAAAAACAAAATCAAAACAAACAAATAAAACCAAAGGAATAAAAAACATACAAAACGACGTAAAAAAGCAAGAAGAAGAAGCAAGCACAATCCAGCGTAGGCGGGAAGCCCGCCTCCCTCTGCTGCGGGAGCATGCGACCAACACCAAAGAGTGTGAAATAAAAAAGAGGAGGCCAGCCTCTCCCAAAAAGTCAAATAGTCCGCAAGTATGTGTGCACGAACTCGTCCCAGAAGTAGCCCGTATTCATGGAAATGTTATAGATGTTAGTGATTCCCTAAATGATCTGCCGGGGGGCATGCGCCAAATTATTTTTAGAGATGCCTGTCTAGCCTGTTTTTTTTTAAAAAAGGTTTTTATGACCTCTTCCGTTGTAATTGGTTGGCCATGGTCCGCCATCTCCCTCCCTTCATCTACGTAGGCTCATGGGTGTGTTCGATGTATGATCTGATTCAGGGTGGCTATAGTTCCTACAGGGTCGCTAGAATTTCCAAAGGGTGACTGGAGTTTCTACAAGGTGGCTGTAGTTTTTACATGGTTGCTGGAGTTTCTACAGGGTGGATATAGTTTCTACAGGGTGGCTAGTTTCTACAGGGTGGCGAGAGTTTATTCAGGGTGGCTGGAGATTATACAAGGTGGTTGGAGCTTCTATTGAGGGGCTGGAATTTCTACATAGTGGCTGGAGTTTCTATAGCGTGGCTAGAGTTTCTTCAGGGTGGCTAGAGTTTTTACAGCGTGGCTGGAGTTTCTACAGGCTGGCTGAAGATTATGCAAGGTAGCTGGAGTTTTTCTATGGTGGCTGGAGTTTCTACATCGTGCATGGAGATTCTACAGCGTGATTAGAGTTTCTACAGGGTAGCTGAAGCTTATACAGAGTGGTTGGAGTTTCTACATGGTGGCTGGAGTTTATTCATGGTGGCTAGAGTTTCTACAGAGTCGCTGGAGATTATACAAAAGTGACTGGAGCTTCTACAGAGTGGCTGGAGTTTCAACATGGTGGCTGGAGTTTCTAAAGGGTGGCTTAAATTTGTACAGGGTGGCTAGAGTTTCCACAGGGTGGCTAGAGTTTAAGAAACACAGCCTTGCCTGGATGTTGGTCAGGACGGTATATAGTGAGGGTCTAGAGGCTCGTAAACACCCTTGGAAATATTGGTTTTAAGCCATATTTTTCTTCTTCTTCTCTTTTTGAACAAGAAGTTCTGTGTAATCCAACGAGGTCCAGTTCACTAGGAAAAAAATGATGGTCACAAAAGAGAAAAAGAATGGAACGGGGCAGGACTCGAAGCGCACAATTGCAGGACATAACCTTACATAGAGGAAATAAGTAATCCTTGAATCCCCTTGAATGGGAGGCTTTCCCTTAAACTTCCTCTTACCCCCACCTCTCGTCACTAAATCTCCCTTAGCGAGCCCCTCCTTTCATACACACACACAGACACATACACACACATACATATGGGCTACGTTTTAGACGAGTGGAAACACCACATCAGGTGCAGTTAGTCGTTGGATGGAGTCCCTTTTCTGGTAACTTTCACGGTGGTTAGTGTACGCTGTTTATATCCATGGCTCGGAGGCCACGTTAATCAGTAGGTCCACTAAAGAGAAATAAAAGCAGCCTTAGTATGTGCAGATCTCTGGTAATTCCCTGTCATTAATAAACAACAACAATATTTATGCTTTTATAGTTTCTATAGGAATAATTACTTTTAATGTAATGATTGTGAATCATCTCCACATCCGGGGTGTTTACTTTTTAATTCTTTTTTGCTTCCTAACCTAACCTAACCTAACCTAACAAAATTTTTCGCTACTGCGAAACATCGTGCCCAAAATGTTTGTAAAGCTTAGACGTCTTGTTCGTGGCCCTAGTCATCATGTATACCGATTACTTTGAATATAAAATGAAGCATCCCACTCAGGAAAAAGAAATAATACTGGAAACGACGATTGTTTTCATTTTTTAAGACTAATCAGGCTTTATTAAGACAAAGCTGAAGAATAAGCATTTTTTTCTGCCCATTTAGTGACTGCTTATACAGGGCACTGATCGCCGTATTTATCTTACAGTCTAATCCTAGGCCGTATTAGATAAACAAAAAGAACCGGAAAAACAAAATCAAAACAAACAAATAAAACCAAAGGAATAAAAAACATACAAAACGACGTAAAAAAGCAAGAAGAAGAAGCAAGCACAATCCAGCGTAGGCGGGAAGCCCGCCTCCCTCTGCTGCGGGAGCATGCGACCAACACCAAAGAGTGTGAAATAAAAAAGAGGAGGCCAGCCTCTTCCAAAAAGTCAAATAGTCCGCAAGTATGTGTGCACGAACTCGTCCCAGGTACAGGGGACAAATAAGCAAAACGGGCGACCTTGGATTTAGCGATAATTATGTTCACTCTAAATACCTACAAGAATACTATAGCTTCCTTAATGTAGTAGAACTTAGTCTTTCACATGTAGAGATGAGTTCGATAGACTACTGAGTTCAACGACACACAAAATTGACCTACGATGGATCCAGATTTGTTTAGATGGAGGCCGCGCAATACTCTTCCATTTAATTGGGATAATTTCCAAGTGTGTTATTCTCCCAGAAGATACGAAGCCCTATTGTCCCATTCGCATTTTGACCTTTCTTATGGTTATTATCATTGCCTACTTCCATTTTTTGCTTTGTTCTTTTCTCGATGTTATTGCCCTCTCTCTCTCTCTCTTTGGTCTTTATCTGATTGGTGCCTTTGTTTTGCAAATCTTGCGGAAGGAAGCATATCTGAAGAAGAAAGCAAAAAAGAAAAGAAATGAATGGACTCCATTTACATGGTAAATTTCGACCAATACAAACTATGGGTGTCTCTTAATTTACCCATTTCCATTTTATGAAGGCAGTTTCGTTTTCTGAGCGGAGGAATTCTTCCATAGAAAGGACAACAATGAAATGGAGACAGGAAGTCATCGACCTTTGTTATCATTTAAATTAACTTAAAATGTTCTGATTGCGGATTGGATTCATTTGCTAGGGCGGGTTGTTTTAAAAGAAGATCCGCCTACGGTGGTTTTGGTGATGGCAATGGTAGGAAGGAACTGACGGTCTCCAAGGAAGTCAATTTCTTCAGTCAGTTTTTTTTTATTGTTATGTAAAAATCTGGAAAAGCCAAAGGCTCATCTACGCCTTTGCATTTTGGTAAGAACTGGGTAAAGTGGTGGATAGAGTGGAAATGTATCGAAGAAAAATACCCTGAATAAACAAAAAAGAAAATTCTTTTGAACTCTTTCACAGTCTCACTTTGCTTAGCCTCAACTGGAAAAGAATGTAATGGAAGGAAAAAAGCGCAAGAAAGAAAATGATGTGGTGGAGAAGACCACAGCAATCTTTTTAAATAACATTTACCAACCGAAATTGAAATTGCCAACTGTCTGTAAAAATATCCGTTGCGTAGTTTTTCAGGATACTTTTCTTTTTAAATAAAAATTTACAAAAGAAAGTAGAAATTTATTAAGGAAGTTCTTTTTCCATACCAATTTTAAGATAATTTTTAGAAACGAACACCATTTAGGACAATATTTCAATTCTAATGAAAGAATCCCGTTAGATGCGCAGTCCTCTTTCGAAATATACTGGCATACGGTGCGCTCGCTGAAGGCGAGGTTCTGTTCACATATTGGAATTAGACCCAGGACTAGGAAAGCTTGTTTTAAGAGAAAGTTCTCACCTGTTCAGTTACATTATATTCAATGTAAAACCGATGTTACCTTAGAATATTTAGAAATTTTGAAAACCCCCCAGTTTCTGTCTCTTTGCTAATTCAAGAATCGATGTACATAAAATATTTTTCCCCTTCTCTAAATTCCGATTCCTCTTCCCACCAACTTCTTTTGCTATAAAATATTAACAGCCACCTTAAATCTTCTTCTTACGCTCCTCGAGCTTTTCCACCAGTCTTCCATTCACAATTAATTGGACAAGGTTAGTGTTTTCTGGATGTGCTTTTAGTGTTTCCTCAAATTTCTATAGCTAAATTTTACTATTTAAATTTTCCAACATGAATTTTAACGCAATAACCTGTTAATCCTGCTTTACTTCTTATATTAACAGGCAAAATCCTCCATCATTTCTATAAATTGAATGTTTTAATTTTAACGTTAAACGTTAGTCTATTCATGGATTCGTATATTTCCATACCAGAAGATGGGCAAAATCAACATACGAAAGACTGTGCTCTTGGGGAGATCAAGCAGTTATGTATACGTAACCAAGACAAACTTATTCCACTCACGAAAAAGACAACGAAAAAAGAAAACCAAAAGAGGCGAAGTGCCCAAATGATAAAAATGATAAATACAAGACAAATAAATAAATTAAAAGAGGCGAAATACCCACAACAGGCGAAATAAACAAAACTAAACCAAACTAAAAGTAAAAATTAAAGCTAACGAGTTAGCAAAAACATAATTGAAAGGCTTGAATGACTAAAGACGGAGGACATAGATTTATATATATATATATATATATATATATATATATATATATATATATATATATATATATATCCCGCTCGAAAAGTCTCCTGGAGTTCCTCAACCCTCTTTAAGAGCGTTACATATATATGGTCTCACGTTAATGGACAAAATCGTGGAGGGAAAAAGAAAATCAGTTGTGTAGCAAACGAAGCCATATATTCCTAAAATAATTTATAGAAAAATAGAATGATACATATAGTTGTGAATGAAGTTGTTGTATGCTCTGGATGGCGATTTCTTGTTAATAGATGACATTACCTCCACATTGAGGGCCCTCAGACATCCTAAAATGTTGATATTCTTTAGAACAATACCCTACACGAAGTAATCTAGGGGGTTGCAGTCAGTGGAGATAGGACCAGTGATGCAGGACGTTACTGAACAACCATGCATGTGTGGTCCATCTAAGGTTGATTAAATTCTGCAGCATTGACCTCGATGCCCTGGGAGAAGATGTGAGGAGGCCTAACGTAGCCCTCGATGTTGACAACGCTCAGAACCATCAAAGAGACCAGAAATTTGCTGTTCATTGCCGTAGGCACTTTGTGCTTATTCTCGGCCTCCCTAAACTGAGGTTCGTCTGATAGGTAAAAAATTCAGAATCTTCTTTTCGCTTCTCCCATCGCAAATGGTCGCGAGAATTGCAAACCATTTTCATTTTCAGCTGCATTCTCAGAAAAACCGCGTATGCTGTTTGTTACTCGCATGAAAGCGGGTCCAAGTTCAAATAACCTACATTGTTGCGGCATTTAGCCCTTAGGCACACTTTCAATTTTGTATTGTATCGAATATATATATATATATATATATATATATATATATATATATATATATATATATATATATATATATATATATATGTAATTAGGTAAACAGTTATGTTGTATGCAGGTTATATTGAAGTCCACAGCTGTGGCAGCTTTATTGATTTTAACTTGTATTTTCTTAATATTTCTTACAAGTATTTTAAGGGGTTTTTTGAGGCGAGAAAAAACACCCGCGAATGCCATGCTTTATTCCTAGACGTCTTTCGACCATGTTAGGTCATCTTCATGGAATTAACATAAATGGAATTATGATGATGATGATGATGATGATGATGATGTTACAAGCGGGAAAAATGTGTTGTAGGTGTAGATAGTGGTGAAAAATATTTATATTTTGCCCTAGTGTAGAGGGCATCTCAAGCATCTTACTTTTTCTATTTCCTTTTTATTCCTCCTCCTTCGATGGTGTCAGTGTTTTAGCTGACACTTTTGTTGCTGTTTTTTATTTATTTTATTTTGCTTTTTATTTGTTTATTTATTTATTGTTATCTTTCTCTTTTATTATTATTATTATTATTATTTTATATATATATATATATATATATATATATATATATATATATATATATATATATATATATATATAAATCTATGTCCTCCGTCTTTAGTCATTCAAGCCTTTCAATTATGTTTTTGCTAACTCGTTAGCTTTAATTTTTACTTTTAGTTTGGTTTAGTTTTGTTTATTTCGCCTGTTGTGGGTATTTCGCCTCTTTTAATTTATTTATTTGTCTTGTATTTATCATTTTTATCATTTGGGCACTTCGCCTCTTTTGGTTTTCTTTTTTCGTTGTCTTTTTCGTGAGTGGAATAAGTTTGTCTTGGTTACGTATACATAACTGCTTGATCTCCCCAAGAGCACAGTCTTCCACTTGGGAAAAGAGCTCTCCTGGTAACTCCTCCAATTATGGGTTGTGGTACATCTATGTTTGCCTCTATATGCGGGAGAATTTCGTTTTCTATTTTTTCCCAGGTCTTTCTCCCTAGCCTTGGAGGACCATATTAAGTAGCTCAAGTCCTGCTCTTGCGTGAAGTTCCGTCTGCTGAATAAGGTCCATTCTGCTCGCGCCAGCTATAAACAGGGTAGCATTGTTTTGGACTCTCTGCATAAATCTGAGAGAAGTTGAACTAGCTGCCTGCTTTACCACTTTCTGGTTACACCAATGTTGAGCGCACCAGGACAGTGTACACCTTCTTGATGTTTTTGGCGCTGAGGTTTCTGTACCTATGCAGTTTTCCAAGTTCTCTTTTGGCTAGGGAGATTTGGTTGTTTATGTTAGTCTTATACCCTGTTGAGGTGATGCTCAGACCCAGGACTTTACTATCGTTGAAGTAAGGGTAAATTTCATCTGCGACTATGACGTCGTCTTGTTTCCGGCGGTTCACTGGAAGGATCTGTAACTTTCGGCGGTTAGTCTTGATTTTATACTTTCTTTCGAAACGATTGATACTATCGATTTCGGTAGCTGTCACCCTTGCTTGAACTCCAGTGTTCCTATAGAAAGAGGGGATGATCTAAGTGACGTCGTCTGCAAACTGAAGGTACATCACATCCTGCCCGACTAGAGCAGGTAAGTCCAACGTGTACACAAGGTACAGCAGCGGTCTCAGGCAGCTACCTTGTGGAACACCCGCCTTTAGTTCGAATTCGGGTCTCTGTTGCCCTCAATCAAAATTCGGGATTTTCTTTCTATGATGTAATCGCAGAGGACCCTTTCCAAGGTAGGGTTTAGCTGGAGGCTAAGATTTTGAATTGTAGACCTCTCAGAAAAACTTTATCGAAGGCCTTCTGTACATCTCAAATCACCACGTCTACGTATTTCCCCTCAGCTTTACAGTGGGCAAGCCTTTCGGTGAGAAGGGCAAGGGCTGTATCAGTCCCCCTTCTCTTGCGGAACTCGTGCTGCTGATGGTTGTGAGCTTCCAGCTCGGCAGCTGATCTTGTAGCCTGTTGGCTAGAAGCTTCTCGTAGACTTTGCCTACAAACTCAAAGAGGGATTTTGGCCTGTAGTCCAACAGTTGATCTGGGGGCTTATTCCCTTTGGAGATAAAAATGATTTTGGCCATTTTGAAACCATCGGAGAAGTAGCCCGTATTCATGGAAATGTTATAGATGTTAGTGATTCCCTAAATGATCTGCCGGGGGGCATGCGCCAAATTATTTTTAGAGATGCCTGTCTAGCCTGTTTTTTTTTAAAAAAGGTTTTTATGACCTCTTCCGTTGTAATTGGTTGGCCATGGTCCGCCATCTCCCTCCCTTCATCTACGTAGGCTCATGGGTGTGTTCGATGTATGATCTGATTCAGTTCTTCAATCAGATTGTCTTCGAATTCCTGGTCAAATTCTAAATCATCCTCAGGTGTTATTGAGAAGATTTTCTTCCAGAACGTGCGAAACCTTTTCTCCAGGACCACCGGATCCTCCAAGTACTCATTGCCCTCCTTAATGCGGGTCATTCCTATACCTGGTAGGCCTTTTAGTTTCCTTACTAGGCGCCAGAATTTATCCGGAGTCACCTCTCTGTCTACCCTGGCTATTAGGTTGTTCCATATCTCAGCCTGTTGTTGGTTAATAGCAGCTTTAGCTCATCACGCAATTGTTGTAGCAGCAAGTTTCGTTCCCGGTTCGTACCTGCTTTTCTGATCTCTTCATACACCTCTCTGTGCTCCCTAGCGATCTCTTTCATTTCATCCGTCCATCTGGGTTGGGAAGGAGTCTTGTACCCGGTCATGGGTACACACTCATGGTCAGCATCGGGGATGAGGGTTGTTATCCTCTCCAGCACCCCGTCAACCTCCTATAAAGTTGCTTCGCTTAGGTCGGCTGATTCGAATGCCCCTAAGATTTCTCCGTAGCGTTCCCAGTCGGTCGAGACGTAGCTTTTGCGGAGAGAGACCAGAAGCTGGATCGGAGCGAGTGAGATGGTGGTCAAGATCGCTATATGGTCGCTTGGAATTGCTGGTCTTGGCTCGCTATGGTAGTTGAATGGGAAGCCGTGACTTGTCATGATTATGTCGGGCTTTGATGCTGCTCGAGAGGTGATATAGGTCGAGAAATCCGGTCCTACTCTCTGGGTGTTTTTCCGTCACATAATCGTTTCCAAGTTATGGCCTCTGTTATTCGTGTTACCATAGCCAGCCGTTCGGCATCTGGCGTTGAGGTTGCCCCGAAGGAATGCCATTCTGCACTGGCCGAACAGGGTATAGAAGTTATTGAGGGGCAGATACGCTCTTCGAGGAGGCTGATATGCCGCCGCGATGACGAGGTTGCCCACTGGAAGGTGCCTGAACGAGAGATTCCTTTTGATTGCACCCGCCGTGCCGTCAAACCTCTCTTGACATTGCTTCTTTGTAATAACTCTGTAGCCCGGTATCTTTATTTAATAAGATGCTGTGTCGATACCGTGCTCTGAAATTAAGATGATGTCGGGGTCAAGGACACGGAATATGTTCTCATACGCCGTTGCTTTTCCCTCCCATCCATTTACGTTGAGCGTCACAATTTTCAACCTGTTATTCGGGTTCTCCATTCTCATTTCTGGCTTCTAGTGTTTTCTGGCTTTGGGACGCTTTTTCTTGTTTATTTTCATTTTGTAGTTTGCCGTGGTGAGCTCTTCAAATGTCTCTGTAGAACTTGACATTATTGTTGAAGAGGGCCTCCTCGACTACTTCCTCTTAGCACTGGGCATCGTATTTCCACTTGTAATACTTCTTTCTGATGCCAACGAGTATTTTCTTGGCGTACTTGTCTTTTGGGAAGGGGAAACTGTTCTCATGCGTAGATTTTGAGGTTTATTTCATCCGCATCTAGAGGTCTTTTGGCCTCCCGTTTTCTTTTTTTTCGGTATCCATCTTTTAGCACGACCTCTGATTCCGAGGGATCTGTGGTTTCCAAGTCTTTGGTATCTACATTCTTCTCTGTGTTTTTATTATTAGGTTTAGGCGTTTTCATTGATCTGGCAGCAGCCTCCCTTTCCTTCCTTGCTTCTATTCTTGGATCTGGTCTCTTGTTCTTTTGGGGGAGTTTCTCCTCTTGTTTGTTCTCTTCCTGAGTCTGCTTTGGGACCATTTGCAGTTGGAGGACATCTACTGATGGGGGATCGTATGGGAACCACATCTGGTTCATGCCATTTTTGAGAGCATCTGGTTCAATTCTGTAGCGAATGTCCCAGGCTGCGTTAGATTTCTGACGTGGGCATACAGGATGCATGTCAGAATTTGGGTCGAATCCTCGTTTTGGATTTTTAGGTGAGTTTTCTTATTTTCTGTTTCAGAGTAAGCTGCTTTTTTGGTAGCCTCTTCTTTACTTTGTTTCTGCTTCCTCTTAATCAGCTCTTTTTCATGGAAAAGACGATTGCCATTGATCAGCGACCTTATCCGCAGTTCGCGCACTTCTCGCGAGGGCTCTGGCAGTTTTTTCAATGGTGGCCGGACTTGCTACACCTAGAGCATACCTCTTGAGGCGTCTCGCATTCGTGAGTTTTGTGAGCCTCCATTTTATAACAACGGAAACAGAACTGGATTGGGTGGAACTCCTCCCTCTCGATCTGCTCCAAGCTGATCTTGGCGATAAAAAACAGGAGCCCAGATTCCTTCGCTTTCTTGGCCATGAAAGTATCTCCAAATATGATTTTGAAGACATAGGCGTAGTCAGAATTGTCCCTTTTGTTTCTGAATTTGACAATTTCAATGAACTTTGCCCATGGATGTTTTTTGGTGATCTCTTCTTTTACCTCTTCTTTGGAGTGTTCCCCAATCCAGGGGCCTAATCTCCTACAGATCACGCTCCTGTGCGTTTTGATCTGGGGAGGAATTGCTGGCTGCAGGCCGAGCTCGCGAAGGACTTCAACCGCAGCTTCCTTCGTCATGGCCTTTTCTGTTTCGCATATAGCGACATAACCCTTGGGGCCCTCTAGTAGTCTTTAATGGCTATCTTAAGTCGCCCATAGACGACTTCAAAGATTTTGTCTTTGTTTAGTCTAGTGTGACTGCTGATGGTGCGCAGCGGGACACGGGTGGTCCCAGCTTGAGCTATCTTGCCTGATGGGGGCCCCGAGGGACGGTAAACCACTGCGGGGTCGCTCTTTCTTCGTGTTTTTTTTTGCTAGTTAACAAATCATTGTCTTTTTCTGTGTCCCCCCAAAAAAAATTATTTTAAAAGTAGAGTGCTTGAGAGTGGCAACCCCCTTCACCGTTGCAAGCGAGCTTCCATGAACGTATACTGCTGGATAGAGGGGTGAAATGATGGTGGGTGAACCCGGGGAGGCCCTTTAGACGAGTGATATGTGGCGGACTTAATGATGGGTGGTGATTGAATCAACTACCACCACCCGGGGGTGCCGCCCCGTCCGGGGTTTGGTTATTGATGCTGCTTCCAACTTACACAGGGACGGTTGTGTATCCCTCTGTAGTACTGGCCGGAAATTACTCTCAAGGACTAAAACGAACTCTTCCCCAAAGCTTTCAGCATCGCCTCTTAAACAGGTTGCCTCTAACGCCGAGTTCTACAGTGGAATACTCTTCAAACCTGCTTTCTTCGGTGCCCCCAATTATGCCTATCACAGAGAACGGCATAGTTGGGACGTGGCTAGATGAATGGCGGTTCAGTTCATTTCAACTACCTTACCACGGTGGGAGGGGGGGCGAGAGAGGATTAGTTCGACATTTGTCGAATAATTAGCGCTCTATAAAATTGTTCTTCTTCAATTCCCCGTAGGGAGACATGGATAAAAATTCACGTTTATAAGCAGGTTGCTTTATCGGCGAAAAACGTCTTCTGAGTATGCTTGCTTTATCCAATTTTTCTGTCTAGTCTGGATTTATTCAAAATGTGCTACATTATATATAGTATTTCTACGCGAACATAAGTATTACAAAAATTGGCCAATCATGGCGCGGGAAACTAAGCGCTACAAGAAACATATAAAATTGGAAGACCCAACCAGGAACATATGTCATGAATGCTTTGGTTGCCTTAGTCAATTGATCTTCCGCTGTGAAATCTCCTTACTCGAAATTTTTATAAAGTGAATTTCTGCGAAAGCAAAGTGAATTTAGTGACTCGTCTCGAGTAGTGATAAAAACTAGGAATAGCGAAAAAGCTCGATCGTTTGAAAAGTGGACCACTGGCCTTTTTCGATTTGAGACGGTGAAGGACGGATCTTCACTCCTTCGTGGAGAGAGGACTGAAGCCTCAATTGGGCCACTCGCAATCCGGAAGCAAGAGAAATATTGAGGTAAATTTGTTTTTTTTACTTGGACATTGGCCCTTTGTTCTTTTCCTATCTCTCTCTCTCTCACTCCATTTTCTTATATACATATCTACTTTTATAAATATTGACAAAATAAAGTACGGTTAGATGCAGGATAAATAAGGGAGACGCTTCGTATCACTCTTCGGGTCCTCTCGGAGGGCCTGAAACCGGACAGAGGCAAGGTTTTCGAACAGATTTATGGTAGCTTGAGAATTGCACTGGTCAGACTAATCGACATCCAAAATGGATACTCTGCTATTTGTGCGAGGTAGGTCGACTGCGAGCCTTGACCTCAAGCAAAGCAGTTGAATGCCTGAAGACGGTTAACTTGAAGCCCCCCACACCCCCTCAAATTAAAACACACCGTAGTGTCATCTGCAGGCGCCTCGACTCCTGGGTCGGGAGCCACTCGGCAGAAGACATTAAGGATGAAGTTGAAAGGAACCACCCTTGGGCAAAGGTAGCGGAGGTAATTAAATTCAAAACCTACATGCATGTCTTCAAGGTCGTTTTCGAGGACACGGCAATGGCTCAGAAGGCAAAGGATCTCGGTTTACTTCTTTTTAGCGTAAGAGTCTGCCCAGAGCAGATTGAAAGGAAAGAGTTTGTTGACTTGCAAATGTGCTTTCGGTGCTACAAGTACGGCAAACACGCCACTTCAAGCTGCCTTGAAAAAGACCTTACGTTATGCTCGATTTGTGCCAGTCGCAATCATTTTGGGCGCGATTATAAGAGTACCTCTCCAAAGTGTCTAAACTGTGAAGGCCCCCACCAAACTATGTCCATGGCATGCCCGATCAGGAAAAATGAGATACAAAAACAAACCCAGCTACGACGTGAAACGGAGGAAAAGAAGGCAAATTCAACCTATGCAAAAGTAGCCAAAGCCGCAATTGCCGAGACGAATAACCAAAAGACATTTCTCCACATCGAAAATGAACACTCCACCAAAATTATGTGCTGAATTTATTATGCACACATAGCCAACATAACACGCCCAGGTACTTTTGCCACCGAGGTCAACCGCATGCTTGTAAAGAACGGCTTGAAAGAGATGTAGTTCCCGGACAACCCTCCTTCAAGGAGGTTATGCGAATAAACGTAGCCCCTCAGTGCCAGGAAACGTGCCAAAAGGTACCCGCACCGAAAAACACAGCCAGCACACGCGATCTACTTCTGAACAAAGCCAAACCAACAACTAAAACAGAAAAACAAACGCCACTTGCACCACCAAAAATAATACCGATATACCAAAAACACAAACCAAGACACTCAACAAGGAAGCAGTGCGACCGAAAGAGACCAGGTCTCCACGGTAGAGAAAAACCTCAAAAACATGTGGTCCAAGGTCAACCTCCTCATCTCGAGGCAGAGAACACCAACTCAAGTATCCTGCGAGAGGCTTCAATCTCAAGCTATATGCCCCCGAATCGGCGCCCTTCCCAACTGAAATCGATTCGCGCGAAGTATCCGTGGGTCTTAAGACCGGAAGATACAAGTGGGAATGCTCAGATGAGGTTCCGGAACGGCAGGTTGAAGAGGCTCTCGCCCAAAATATGATTAAATTGACCACCGACTGCTTCCACACCATCACTGACACAGAATACAAGAAAAAACGAAACGGCAGGGAGCGCACCCCGCCTAGTACACCTCATTTGGCTAAAATAGATCGCGAATAAGCGTCTACTTTAATCCCACACACTAAAAGACCCAACTCTACACAAAATGACCAATAGACTTATGATTGTACATACAAATGAATATCGATGGGTGGGACGGAAAAGGTTCGATCTCTGGCAACATTCTGCGACAAAAGTGACCATGACATTATACTTATTAACGAACACGGAATGACCACACAAAAAGAATTAAAAATATTTCAATACGACATCATTAGCAAAAATTATAGCCAGGAACGATATGACGGCTGCGCAATAGCTGTCAAAAAAGGACTTAAATACAAAAAACTTCCCGACTTAGATGAATCTTACCTTGCCATTGAGGTAGGCACTACCCTGGGGGGGGGGTCGTGGCCACGGGGTATCAACCCCCAAGACGCGGCTTTGTACCCATGCACAACCTTCTACAGATCTTAAGCCATAAGAAAAACGAAATCTCTGCTGGAGATCTGAATGCAAGGTTTGCAGCGGCAGGGTATACCTCCTACAACAATGCAGGCAGAAACATCGAAGTCTTACTTGACAGACAATACGTGACGAGAATCGGACCAGAATCCTCGACATACATAACGAGAAAAGCAGCAACGAAACCTGATATTTTTTTATCCAGTATCAGGTTTTCATACAACTACTACATTGAACCGGGCCCCATCATTCCGAGCGGCGACCAGGCTATTAAATTTACAGTTGGAGTAAATCCCATTCAAATTGCAATCCCAGAACGCAAAAGCTATAAGCAGGTGAACTGGAAAAGCTACATAAATTACCTTCTAAATTATATCTCAGACCCTTCACTCGATGCCAATTTAGAAGAGATAGATAAAGAGCTGGATTGAATCACTGACCTCCTAATTAAAGCCGATGAAAGTAGTATTCCCTATATTAAATATAAAACCCTTCCAGCTCCCTATTGGACCCCTCCCATGAAAGCCCTGGCCCAGGAATATAAGGACCTGTCCAATGTAGTAGCGCTGATAGGCCCCAACCACAATGCCCACAGAAGACTAAGAGAGATTAAAGACGAACTTAAGACACCAATTACGGACCAATAGATACTATCATTGGGACAGACTGATAGAAAGACTCGACATTAAAAGAGACTCACATACTTTCTGGCAAACATTTAAACGCTTAAAAGGAAGACCTCCGCAAAAAAGAATTACACTTATAAATGACGATATAGAAATTGACAAGCCTGAAGAGATTGAGGAAATGTTTAGGATTTTCTGGTCCTCAATCTTCAAAATTACCCCCGAAGAAAATGACAATTATGACATCGATTTCGAAAATGACATAATCCAACAACTAAACACACAAATACACAGAACCTCTCCTCATCATTGTGTGTCGCAGGAAAGAGTGATGGAGGGCTATGGGAGTAAAATAACTGCCTTAGAACTCTCCTTCTCTCTAAAATCATTTCGTCAAAGAGCACCGCGTACCACGGGGCTGACCAGGGAGAATTTCATCAAGGCCCCGCCTAATGTTTGGAGTGGGCTGCTTAACATCATGAATGCTGCTCTGAACACGGGCTACTTTCCCGATCAGTGGAAAGTAGCCCTGCCAGCTTTCGGCCGATATCTCTCCTAGAATTTGCTGGCAAAGTCTTCGAAAAAATATTGGCGAATAGAGTCAACTCTTTTCTCGACGAAACCAACTTGCATAACGAGCAACAACGCGGCTTCAGAAGGAAAAGAGGGACTGACACGGCACTAGCCGTTATCATCGAAAAGCTTGCCAAGATCAAGGCATGCCGACCTGGTGCTCCGCGATGTCAAAAAAGCTTTGGATAAGGTTTGGAAGAGAGAACTACAATTTAAGATCCTTCTGGGAGGCCTCAATCCCATTCTTGAGAGGATTCTATGCGACTACATAATGGAGAGGAGAGCATACATACATATCAGAGGATACAAAGGCCCTGAATTCGAGCTCGAATCAGGGGTCCTACAAGGGGGCTGTCTCAGTCCCCTTCTATACAACATATATACACGTGACCTACCACAACCTCTATCCGAGGGCACGATATACGTTCAGTTCGAGGACGATATATCGCAAATTCGTACAGCCGCTTATGTTCACAGGAAATTTATGGTGAGAAATACGGCTAGGGAGATTTCTAACATCAACTCTTTCGAGAGGAGATGGAAGATATCGCCTAATGCCCCAAATTCAAAATAATTCCCATGTTTCGCAAGACCTTTAATGACATACGGGTAGAAGGGGAGCGAATCCCTTACTGCCTAGAAGGGGCGGTTATGGGGCTCAAAATCACCACAGGGGGCTACAAGAGTCATATCGAACGAACAGTCGTGAATAGCAAGAGATTTGAGGGAGTTTTATAGGTTCCGTGACCTAAATCGCTCAAATAAACTCAAGATATTCAATGCGTGCATTCGCTCGAGACTCTTATACCCCCGCCGGTGCCGTTGAACGCCAGCGCCAAGACCCACATTGCGAAACTACAAGTCATCCAGAATAAGGCGGTTTTACTTATTATAAACACCCGAAGAAGAGAACATAAATGACAGAGGGAGCTCCATGACTCGGTTGAATTATCTCCGATCAACGTGGCGCTCCACGAGAGAGCTAAGAGGATCTGGCAAGCCATTGGTGCCCTCTTGACCCCTGAATTCTCTCGTACACACCTAGACATCGAAGCCGACCGACAAATAAGACCATTTAAAAGCAGCAAAATACAGTCTGACGGTGACGTGACTTCCAAATACACATGACAAAATCGACAATAGACAAGAAATGAATAGTGTAATGCGCAAGTTTTTTTATTAATGGAAATTAACTCCATAATAATTCCAAAATCCAAATTCATACTTTAATAAAAATTTCAAACTCAAATTAATATTTAGAATAATATCTGTTCAAATACCCACAGCGGGATTAAAAACCCCGTCTCAAATAAAGGCTTGAACGCCAAAGATCATCATTAAGATCAAAAGTAATAATTAAATTAACCTTGTTAATTTAATTAAATAAACTATAAATTTATAGTTTATTAAATAACCCCCCCCCCCAAAAAAAAACTAACTAACACAAAACAACAGAGCTACCCTTTCACCAGGGACCTTTTTATTCTGTCTCCCACACATCATCTTTTCTTTAAATTCACCCTTTAACCACTTTACTCTCTTACTATTTTCTCTCTAACTCTACCTAAATTTTACCACCTATTATGTCCAAAGTCTAAAGTCCAACATATGCCACGTGAATTCATCGGCTATATTTAACATAAAAATTTCAGAAGAAACAAATAAGAAACTCTTGGAAGAAACACAAAGAAAGGAAACCGAATCTGAACAAGAGGAAGACACAGAAAGCGAGGAAACAGAATCTGAGAGCAGCACCGGCGAGAATAATAAGAAAAACGTAAAAAGAAACACCCTCAAAAACAAAAAACAAAAAAGAAAATCGACTAGTACACCTCGGCATGCGACCAAAGACCGGAAATACCAAACGCGAAATGTGAAGGGATAACAGTCAGACCTCAGCAAGGACAGAGATGAAAGGCGGAATACCAGGAAAAGATACAAATAAATTTATGTATGAGTAATACCTCCACTCTTCCATAAAGAAGAACCGCTTAAGAACATACAAACAAGATGGATAATCGTAAATTAAGAATTCTACAGATAAATACGAATGGCTGGAAGGATAAAGGAAACACATACGGAAATATCTTTAGAGAAATAGATCCCGACATCATTCTAATTTCAGGTCACGGGATTAACCTTGAGACTCACAAACTAAAAATATGGAACTACGACGTAATAGCGACTAGTCACACAAACGAAGCACATGACGGAGCTGCAATAGCAATAAAGAAAGGAATAGAGTACGAAACAAAGCAAGGACTAACCGAATCTTACCTCGCAATTGAGGTCAGAATGGAATTAACTAATATAATAATCGCTACGGGAACCAACCACCGCGACGACCGGGACTCCTAATAAATAACTTTGTGAGAATATTTAACAATAGACTTCCAACTTTGTTTTGGGGAGACCTGAACGCAAGCTGCACGTACACAGGATATAGGAACAGAAACCACCAAACCGGAAAAGACCTACAAGCTCTAATAGACAGACGGATAATAAGAAGACTAGGACCAGAGTACCCAACGCTAATTAAAGACAGAACAGCATAACTCCAGACATTTGCCTAGCAAACAATAGCATTCCTTTTAACTACCACATGGAACCTATAGATGTTATCTACAGCGACCATACAGCAACACTACTCATCGTGAATCAGCAACCAATGCAAATAGCCGCTGAAAAAATAAAGGCATACCATAGAGCAGACTTGGAAAAATACAAACAAGAATTGAATGACTACGCCCTAAACAGATTAAATGAAGCTACTTTAGAAGAAATCGACGGCGAGCTGGAAAATATAAGGACGCGAATACAAACAGCTGATGCGATTGCAATACCCAGAAATGCATACAAAACAGTTAAGTACTTTATTTGGACAAACGAAATGAAAGCTAAGAATGCAGAAATAAAAGCGATAAATGAGGACATAATAATAAACGGAACGTCAAGGGAAAAATACCGCAATCTTAGAACGAAGAAAAGAGAACTACTAATCGCAATTACGGACAAACAAAGAGAATACTGAGACATTGCTGTTCAAAATATTTACAACGAGCTATTGCCCCGAGAATTTTGGAAAAAGATAAAAAGAATGGGAAATGCTAAAGGTAAAAAAAAAATAAAGATTAAGGACAGAAACGGGAAATTAATTAAGATGAACGCAAGATTGAAAAATTGTTCAGGGAACACTGGAAAGGAGTGTTCAACATCGGCGAAGATGAGAACGAAAACTACGATAAAGACTTTGAAAACCAAATAATTGACGAACTAAATGAACGGATTGAGAAGACTTTTGCATATCACTACGTAGAAGAGGAACGGTATGCGAACGAAGAATTTAATGCCAAAATCACAATCGAGGAATTAAAGAATACCATTTCAAATTTCAAACAAAAGGCCCCTGGGAAATCGGGCCTCACCAGAAAAAAACTATATAGAAGCACCGGATAATATACTCAAAGAGATAAGGAACGTGTTTAATGCCTGTATAAACACGGGATATTTGCCCGATGAGTTAAAGATAGACAAAATTATATTCATACCGAAGCCTGGAAAACCACTTTCGGAGGTCGAAAATTTCCGACCTATATCCCTTCTCGATTTCATTCGGAAGGTGTTTGAAAAAATCCTGAACACAAAATTAAATGAATATCTCATAGAAAACAATCTCTGGAACAATCAACAATTCGGCTTCAGAAAGAACAGGAATACGGAGATGGCCCTCAGCGTGATTACAGAAAAAATAAGCAAAGTGAAAGGAGAGAAATGCAGTATGGACATTGTATGCCGGGACGTATCGAAAGCATTCGATAAAGTCTGGCAAATAGGCATACAACATAAAATTCTAAATCTGGAAATGAACAATTATTTGGAAAGAATTTTATGCGATTACGTCATGGAAAGGTATGCATTCATAGACACGGGAAATTGCCAAGGTGAAAGATTCAAGCTTAATGTGGGCCTCGTTCAGGGAGGGTGTTTAAGTCCTTCGCTATACTCAGTGTATACCTTGGACATTTCCCCACCCAGGAACGAGGGCTGTATGAACATACAATACGCAGATGATTTCACTAAATTAATTCCTTGTGTTTATCGGAACTCTCAAATGCAGGCCAGAGTAACGGCAACAGAAATATAAAATCTAAACTAGTATGAACGCAAATTGAAAATTAAAATGAATAAAGATAAATTTAAAATTATACCTATGTATCGCAAAAAACTATCTGACGTTTACGTAGATGGAGACCGATGCAGGTATAATTGTGAAGGCAAGATTTTAGACCTAACTATTCCTAAAAATAGTTACAAGAAACAAGTGACTGAAAGAATAAACAAAGCACGAGGCATGCTAACTTTACTCTACAGATTAAGAAATCTAAACATGAAAAATAAGAAAAAGAGCTACCAGACTATGATACAGCCTACCTTGATATATCCAACAATTGCCATGTATACGGTTTCAAGAAGCAATCTAATAAGAATGCAACGTATACAGAATAAGGCAGTATAGATAATTAGGAACACGCTCGATTAGAGAGGAAAACCAAAGAGACTTACACATCGAAGCGAAAATAAAACACTCAAACAAAATAAATGAAAAAAGAGCCAAAAAACATAGAAAAAACACAAGAAGAAATAGGAGTGGAACTAAATAATCAAATATCACGAAGAGCAGGATGGAGACAACATATGCTGTTTCCTAGAGTTAAAAACAAAGCGAACCAAAGGGAAGAGGAGGAGATTTACGTGTAAACCATATAAGGAAACCCGATTGTGACAAAAATTTCCCGAATAATGACAAACTCACCAGATTGGACTTGATACCCACAAGGAATGACAAAACTAACCAAAAAGTGCAAATGAACGAAAAAGAAAAAACAACATGAATAAGAAGAGAAGTAAAAAAATAAATAACCAATGAACATGAGCCCACACAACAGATACAGATACGAAAATCTTGCTACAAAAATCACAGAAAGTCGAGTTATTAACATAGCAGGAAAACAAATAACGCTAACGACGGTTTGAACGCCATCTCATACACACATAACATAATAACAAAATAACCACATAAAGAAACAAATATACACACTTTCACTCTAATTCATTTCGAATTTACTCTAAAATTAGTTTATAGTACAGAGATTAGCATGACTTCCACGCAACTTACACCTATTTGCAAACCCCCAACTTCCTTCCACTTCAGTCATCTTCGTCCTTTATCGCTATCCAAAGATGGGCCAAACACTAACACCAGGGACAGGTACAACAACTAGTAACAATTAAAAGCTAGGAAAACATAAAAACACCGTTGTCCGGGTCCAACGTTAAGCAGGTCCACAGGCCAACTTGGTCAACTTTCAAGCCTTTGATTTTATTTCAGTCTGTCCTATCCTTAATTCTTTCTTCTTCCCTTCCCTCTCGTCCTCTCTCCGGAGCTCTTTTCCCACGGTGCCTTCAGGCCAAGAGTGAGGAGGGCGCCGGGGAAACTCGGGGAAACCGGGCCTCGCCCCCGCCCCCCCGACCGGGTCCCTCCTCCGAGAGGGACTGGTCGGGGAATGGGGGATGGGCACGGGGATCTAAAACTTTTCTCCCACTTTCCCTTTCATTTCATTTAATTCCGAGTATTTGTGGCTCCGATCTAGTTCTCTGGCAGAGGAGACAAAGAAAAATGAAGTTTGAAAACCTGATTCTTTAACGGCGGTCAACTCGGAGACGCCTAGATGTCGAGAGTATGGTTTCCGGCTGAAGTTGCACGTAAATTGCCGCTTTCTTCATTTGAATGATAATGGCTTCAGCCATCCGCAATCTTCTGCGGTTTTGAAGTCTCAAACTTCATTTTCTTTTGCCTCCTTAGTCAGACAATCTGAAACTTTCAATTTAATATGTTTCTTGTAGCGCTTAGTTTCCCCTTAAAAATTTCCCGCGCCATGATTGGCCAATTTTTGTAGAAATATTATATATAATATAGCATTTTCTTTTTTTCGTCATGGCTCGTACTAAGCAGACAGCTCGCAAGTCTACCAGAGCTAAAGCTCCGCGTAAGCAATTGGCCACGAAGGCAGTGTAAAAACTTTTTGTGTTAATTCGAGTGAAAAGGCGGACACACGCTTATAAAGGCGGTCCGCAATAAGTGCTAAATTTTTAATTCGTGCAAAACTTTACGTATACATCCTCCTCAAGGAAAGCTGCTAGAAAAGGGGCCCTAACATGGGGGCAGCCCCTCAGGACTACCAAAGGATCCCCTTCCGTACCATAGGGGGGGGGGAACAAAAACCTGAGAAAATGGAAGTTATAAAAACCATCTACACAAAAATCCACGTGGTGCTGATCAGGATCCTCGACACTCCCAATGGTTATGCAACCATTTGCAGCACAACGGCGGACGTCGAGAAGCAAGTCTCCGACGAAGCTCAAGCTCATCTCAAGAAGATTGGGCTTGAAGCAAGTGTACCACAAGAAATACTGGCCCAACGAACCATTATTCTTACGAAGCTGGACCCTATCTTCACAGAAAATTCCTGTGAAAAAATCAAAAAAGAAATCGAAGAAAAACAAGAGTGGGCCTGCATCACAGCAGTGCACAAATTCGGGAAAGGGAACAGCGTGGTGAAAATAGTATTCACTTCCATCGATATGGCAAACCGAGCCAAAAACGACAGACTACTCGGCTTCTATCTGAAGGTCAGCCCGGAACAAATCCTAAAGGAAGAATATATTCAAATCGAGTGCTGCTTTAAATGCTATGCAGTCGAAAATCACGCCACAAAAGATTGCTCCTTTGCCGACCCTGCATGCTCCAACTGCGCCAAAACCGGGCACGGTTGGAAAGAGTGCAAAGAAAGGCTGCAAAAATGTGTAAATTGCGCGGGTGACCACAGGGCCCTATCCATGAGGTACCCAATCCGCAAAGAAGCCATCCGCAAAAAAAGAGATAGGCTGAGAGTAGAAAAAGAAGAGAAGAAAAAATCCACGCTCGCGGATACGGCAGCAAAATATACCACATCAGCCCGAACGAACGCAATGAAGTTGGTGATGCCTAAAGGAGGGAAAGAAGTCATGACCATGGTCATGGTTGCCCACCTAGCAAACATAACAAACCCCGGTACCTTCTAAACCCACCTCAACCTTCTTCTGGAGAAGAATGGTTGTAATAGAAGGGTTTGGTTTCCCGAAAACCCAGACTCGGCGGGCCTTTTTAATCTCGAGTTGATCGAAGATGACAAAAAGGCTCCCTCAAGAAACGGGGTAAAGGAAACCGAAAAAGAGGAAGAAGGGAAAATACAAACGCCTTCGGAAGGAGAAGAGGAGAAAAAAGGCGCAAAGAAGAAAAACAAGAAAAACAAGAAATAACCAGAAAAAACACAGCAGAAGATACAGTCTACTTCGGACGAGGAAGAAGAGGACGACGACAGGCACGAAGGGTTCCCCCTCACCGATAAAAAGGAAATCCTCGAAAGAGGACTCTTTTTCGACGGAAAAGACGTGGGACTACGTGTCTTCGGCTTCCCCCTGTCCCCGGCCCCCAAAGACGACCTGGAACTACTCATCATCGGCCTAGCCGCAGGTGAGTACAAATGGACGTACGAGGGACCATACTTCAGGAAAGAAGTGTCAGCCCTACTCCTAAAGTCCCTAGTATACATAAACCCGAGAGATGTGCATAACGTCAACATGTCAACATTCAAAACTATACGGAGTGGACAGAAGACATCGCAAATCAAATAGTGAATACGCAAAAGTGAGCAAATAAAGTAAATAAAAATAGTGAATCATATCTAGTGAAACAAATCTAATTTATTAAAAAGTAATATAGTGAGAATAGTCAAGTAAAAGAAATAAGTACAAATAAAGCAAAAGTGAACAATTAGTAAAATTATAGTCAGTGAGAGAAAATCTAGTTTAACGTAAAATAATGAACAATTATAGTGTAACTTAACTAATTTAGTGAAAATAAAACTAATAAAAATAAGGAAGTAAATAAAATAAGCAAAAATTGATAATTTTAAACAGTGATAATAAATCAAATTCTAATGTTAATCAATTTAATGTAAAATTAAATAAGCAAAATACAACCGTAAATTTAATGTGTAGCAAAATATAATAAACTAACAAATTAAATGAATTATAACAAATGTATAAAAAGTTATTTTAAGTATATATAGTAAATTACCCATAATCTTTATATAGTATGTAAATTGTAAATAACTTGAAAACTAAACTGATAATGATTTCCATGTCTCCGGGATGCTATCTTTACCTACTTCTACTCAGTGCTTTTACCTCCTCTGCTAAATCTATTTTCACCACTATTTTCTATCATTCTAACTACATATAATGTATGTAATTACCCCTTTTTGTATTTATAACTTAATAAACCTTTGACCTTTGATAATTCCATTTCTGTTCATTCCCTGAAGATGACCTAACACGGTCGAAAGAAGTCTAGGAATAAAGAATGTCATACGCGGATGTTTTTCTCGCCTCGAAGACCCCGTTAAAAAACTTGTAAGAAATATTAAGAAAATACAAGTTAAAATCAATAACGCTACCACAACTGTGGACTTCAATAGAACCTGCATACAACATGGCCTTTTATCTAATTATATATCTATCTCTCTCTCTCTCTCTCTCTCTCTCTCTCTCTCTCTCTCTATATATATATATATATATATATATATATATATATATATATATATATATATGTCATCATCACTAACTCTATAATTTAAGAAGGGGATTTTTTTGAGTATTTGAATAAGAATTTCATCTTAATTTGGTTATAACTTGTTTTTTTATCAGTTATTTCTAATAATTCTTTTATAATATCAAAAAACAAAATAGTGAAGTTCAGAAATAAATAGAAGTATCGAAATTTTGTGAGTATTTTAAAACCCAAAGAATTACAAATGGTAAACTTCAGAAAATTTATAAATATTTAACCATGGCTGCTTTTTTTTAGATTTTAAATGTTAATCTTAGTCGCGAAGCGCAAGCTACCCCCTTAGCCCGGAGTGGCGAAGCCATTGTCTGGTATATATATATATATATATATATATATATATATATATATATATATATATATATATATATATATATATATATATATATATATATATATTTATATATGGTAGTGTTGTGACTAAGTTTGACGGTTTTCAAAAAAGAAAAAAGCCTCACAATATTTAAGCCCCCCAAAAATTTACTTTAAAAATGAACATTATGAACTAGATTATGACTTTGAAATAACAGTTTACTCAAAGTAGCCACCCTCAGCTGCCACCACGGACTCAAGAGGGCTCTGGAACCTGGCACATGATTTCATAACTGTATCCCTGATAAGATCTTCGAAAACCTCTTTGATCTCGGCCAGCAGTTCGGCCTTGGGGTTGCAGACAAGCAGTTGGTGTCTTTCTCAACCGCGCCCCACACATAGCAATCTATGGTATGACAATCGGTGGAACTAGGAGGCCAGAAAATGGGGCTGGTGAAATTGTTGGAATTCTCCGACAACCATTTCTGACTCTTTCCGGAGGTATGGCCTTCCAGCAGGAGCCCTCTCCAGACAGAGTTTGTCGGTAATCTTTAATGGCTTCATATAGCCATCTAAATTGAACCTAGGACCCTGCTCAAAGACGTGGGTGGTATGGCGTCACCCTCACTGAAGACTCACCTACAGACCATCATAGTTTGGAGGAACCTGACCTTCATGATCCGTAAAACGTCGCCTAGATTATAAGGAAGCTGCCTAATGTTCTGAATGTTGTGTAAATGGTCTTTGCAGAAGTGTTTTTCATTTGAAAAGAGCCATATCGTCCCTGGATCAACAGGATGCTTTAGCTTGTTCAGGAGCTTTGGTGCCTTCGTCAAGCTGTTATTCTTGGCCTTGTCTTTCAGATTTGTCCCTTGCACCTCTTGTGCGAGTAGTAGCGAAGGTCTTTATTCAAGTCCAGCATCATGATGGTGACTTCAACACCCATTTCTCTCGCCAAAGCCCTATTTCCTTGTTCGGGTCTTCCATCACTCTATCCTACAGTTGTAGGATAAATTCCGGCGTGCCGACGAAGTCAGCATGCCTGCTGTGTTCTTTTCCGGTGGACAGGCTTCGTAGCCTCCGTTAAAGCTGCTCAAACTTTACAGAGCATTAAGCAGCGATTATGATGTCAACATTTTGATACTCGACGCGAATTATCACTATGCAGTTAACCATTTTTCCAATATTCAGATGGCTTCCAGTCCTAAATATCAGCTAATTTTTTCTCAATTCGAATTTTACTTTGTATGCTATCCAAGGACGTTGACTGTTCACCACCACAACAGTACGTTAATGAAAAGGAGTCATTAAAATCGTCAAATTTAGCCCACACAATGTGTATATATATTAGGGGGTAAAATAAATCTGATCAGCTTAGCCATAAAGAGGATCTAAAGGTCATAGCTAAGGTTGATTATATAATTAAAATCCCCTTTGCTGCCATGTTTATCCTCATATCTTATCCTTAAGATTGATCGTGTCTTCTGATGATCGATAGTATAATGTCTATATACATAGTGGCTTTTGAAGGACTCTCTTTCTATAGTAGTACAAGAAAATCAAGGAATTCAAACAGAAAGACTCAAGGCTGGCAACTAGATGACAAAAACTTGACCTGAAACGTGTATAGGAAGGCAAACCGTATTTGCTAAAATAATTCTTAAAATTGCTGGTAGACATCAATTTTATGAATTTCTTGGGTAATTTTGCATGACTCTTAGGGCTTACTTTTCAAATGGTCTTTTTTACTAAAAGACGGTATGTACTAGAATTCACAGCCGAAATTAATATTAAACGAAACCACTAATCACCAATTTAACTTAAAACACAAGAGAAAACCATTAGAATTTAATTTCGGAACAAACGGAAAACCCAGCTTGCTAAGTAAGACGAAATTCACACATCAATTAAATGTGGATCTTAATTCGGGAATTTCCGCGACAGGAAAAAGGGAGACACTCGACAAAAGAAAACCACGGAAGAAAATTAAAAGAAAATTAAAATATGAGTTTTTGCCGGAATTTTATCTCCTCTTTTTTTCAATCTATGGTCATCTTACCATAAAAAATTCATAAATTTTCCTCAAGTATTTTATTTATAATTGTATGAATAATAAAACACGGTGAAAAAACATTCATAAATAGAACGAAACCAGACAATACGCCATAATTATATTTTAGTAGCATTGCCAGGAGAAAAAGTTCTGTCGCCAATAAATGCAGATGCATATTGTTTGAAATTCTTATATTGTGACACCAAAATATCTTATTTGTGGAGGTGAAGGCAGATTCAGGAGAGTTGCGCACTCTCTCGATAATATATTATCATATAATATACTTACAACGAGTAAAAGTTTGACCGCGCTCTTCCGGCAGTTTAGGCGCATGCGTGAATGACCGTTAGTTATAAGCAAACATGGTCGTGGCCGCAGGAACAAATATAGCGTCGTATAGATACAGATACTTCAATTCGGGGATGAAGCCTGTCATATACAGTATTGAGCAAAGGAAGAGAACGATTTTCTTTTATTAAAATATTTTCAAAAATATGATGAGTATATAAATGAAATTTCAATGGTATATAAAGGCCTGCATTTAATATATTTTATGAAGATTTCATGGATCTGGCACGAAAATGGCATCGACCCTCTCAAATTCCCCTCAAACCTCGGTCAGATAAAGTGCTGTCCGTATGCAGCGTGGCAGCGTTCCCACTGAGAAAACAGTAGAGGCCAAATAAACAACATCAATTGCAACCCTTAATCAAAATAAGGAAGAAAACAATGTACTAGACACTATTTAGCCCCGCACTAAAACTCATCAATACAAAATCGCGGAGGAGAAAAAGACAACCTTGGAAGTCGCCCAAGGCGACACCCAACCGTAAAATAAGACTCAAAATCAACGGCAAACAAATTAACCTAGTCATCGCAATCGGCAAAAAAGATACTCAGATAAGAACAATCATCTACAAAGATACCGGCAACGGTGTACTCAGATGGATGTTCAAGTAGTCAAGGATGCCAAGATGGAAAAGAAGTTGAAGCTAATGGCCCTTTCATTCAAATTATACGAGCCGAGTTTGTGCAAAAAGTTGCTTTCTGACAGGCATTACAGTCTTTTAAGGTACCAAAGAACTCTAACAAAGCAGAGGAAGTAAGCATAGACAGTAGAAACAGACTGATTGTCCTAGCTCACAAAGTGAAAGGATTTGATATACACTAAATCCAGCTCTACATCTACCGAGAAATTGATTTCGACGTATTATTTCTTTTTGAGACTCTCGGCTTAGACCATACGATCTTATCATACTTCCCCTACATACATAGACATTAGGCTTGAGGCTTGCCAAGGCTTACACGGCTGACATGCGAAGCCACATGATCTCAAGAGAAAACTGAAGCTTCGAGATAGCCAAGCTCCACAGATTTCGCAACCTAAGCATAAGGAATAAGAAAGAAATATTTACTTACACCTAGTGAGAGCCAAGCTGCTCTATCCATCGGTCCCTCTCAACTTCTTCGAGTTCTAAACTTGCAAGAATGCAAAGGGTCAAAAAGCACAGAGTGGAATGACTCATAACGTCTAACCCCCATGAATACTCCGTCTGTGACATTCCGAACCTGAAGAGAATACAAGACGGGGAGAGATACAAAGCCTATCTGCCCTCCGCCAGATCATTACCTACGGCAGTTATGTTAACTTAACCTTGTGACTTAACCACCACCAATAAAGTTGAAAAAGGAAAATTTAAAAAGATAAAAGTAATAATAAATAACAAAGGAGATTAAAAGTCGAGGTGTCCCACTCACCGGGCACATTTTTCGTCTTCTACTATACTTAGCTTTTATCACTTTCATTCTAATTCCACCACACCTGATGCAACAGAGGGAGGTTCCTTACTTTTCACTCTCTTTCTCTAGTAGATTCAAGATGGAACAAATGCGCACCCACAAATACTCAAAATTGCACTGTGACCTTCATATTATTCGATTTTGGCCATTTTCGAACTCGTACTTTCCTTCTGACTCAAAAGTCCCTCTTCCTAATTTCATAAGGTTATCGCCAATTGTTTTTGAGCTTCGTTTTGACAACAAACAAACATTTATGTGAGAAGTCGGTCGCTGCCCTCCTAATATGCACGTTCCGCAGTTACGTGGTCTTATGACCATTTGCTTAAGTGGGACAGAGACACACAACAGAAAGCAGTGCCAGCTTTCTCTCGTTGGTGTCTCCCTCGACGCCGGAGTGTGATTCCTTCTTCCTCTTCTTGCTTATGTTTTGATTCTTCTTTTTTTTTGTTGGCTTTGGTTTTTCTTGTTTGTGGGTTTTTTGGTTTAGTGTTTTATTGATTTTTTTTAATGTAGCCAAGTATTAGGGTGAAAAGTAATTGCGGTGACTTGTGCTCTTGGAAGCAGTCGCTAGATGATTGCTATAAAAAATTCTTGTTTTGGTGATGAAATGATTAAAAATATATGTAAATTTAAAAACCGTAAAGAGAAATAAACAGGTGTTAATGCCATCGAATCAAATACAAATAACACGTCATAATATTTAATAAGGATAATTATTACACTTCATATAACTTTAATAATAACGTGCACTTAGCAAACTTTAAAAAGCTATAATAAATAAAACAAAATAGCATCAATATACCGGCATTATAATCGTGGATTTGAATAACTTGTTAGTTTTTTTAAGCCCATTTTTAATTCTTACTGTATTGTCTATGTTTATTTCATCATTACATTTTATTTATTATTCTTAATAAAACTGTAGTTTATTACGGTGAAACCCAAGTCTTAGTGATGAAGAAGGATTTTTTAAAGGTGAGGCTGAATTTCGCGCACCGAAATAAAGTGTAGTCGTGCCAATTTGGGTCCTCGCGATATTGAGTCCTCCTCCTCCTGCACTAATTGATTGATAAGAATAAAAAGACAGAAGGGAATTCTTTCAATTCCTCAAGTGCTCGAGAACCCTGCGGCAGAACGGACAGTTGAAAAGGACTAAAATTGATCAGGTGAAGATATGAGAGAGCAGCATCAAATGCTGGAGCAAGGGACGAATTTGATTCCACTTGCGGGGAGCAACAGATCAACCAACAGTCCTTTGGACACGTTCAAATTCGTAGAGGTCACAACAAATGCAAAGTGTCCAATAAATAAGAGACACAAGACACAAAATAAACTTCAATAATTCGGGAAAATTTAGTTTGACAGCAAAAATACATAAATTACTAGAAATAAAAGAATTGTATGTTTAAGATATAATCTTAATTTTACAAATAAATTTTGAAATAATCTCAAATATGACTAAATAATCACGTTTTCGCGAGCTTCGCATCACACCAGAAAAAATTCTGATTTGCTGAAATGTTTTTATCCCTTACGTTGTTAATATTACTTTTATAACATTAACAAGCTAACATTCTAAAAATTTAAACCATTTTAGTTATAATTCCATATTTATCATTTTATACATAAATCTATACAAACTATCAAATTTTCTTTTAGATCCCATATTTAATGGCCACCCTCGGAATCCTACTAAATTGTCTTCCTGTTATTCGCCATAGATGTTTTCACCTATTACCCCTCGCTAAATCTAGTGGTAAATGAAACTAACTTTCTTTAACTTTTGCAACCAGTCAATTCTGAGATGGCAAAATCAAAACAAAGCAGGATTTCAATCTAGAAAATAATATTCATATTTTTTGTTTATTTTTTATTTGTTCAAAATAGTAGATAGGTTTACAACCAACGATGGAATGGCAGCCAGAAGTTGGTTATTAAAATAGGTGGTAAAGAAATGGATAAGTTCAATGGGAAATATGTGGGTGGTACAGAACACGTGTAGTCAAAAGAGAAGATGTGGTAAATAACAGACTGGTAGGGCACGCAACTCTCCTGAGCTGGTTCCTCAAAGAAGTTCCTTCTTCAAAGATGGTTTAACGCCATCTGTGACCTTTGGTTGGGTCTATCCAGGCGTGGAAGCCAAGGAGGGGAGAGCTACAACAAACTCCATCAATCTAAATTGTTGGGACAGGTGGGGCACTTTTTAATCTTCTACGGATAAAATGTAAGAGTACAAGTACTCTCAAAGTACTCTATTCAATGGCTTTTGGTTGCTTGGAATGTTTAAGATATTTCCATCGCCCCCAACTTTACCACTTAACGAATCTTTTCAAAACCATCCCCATACGTCATAACGGACATGGCCAATCATAACACTGCTTTCTTTTCCTCCTCTCTTCACACAAATCACTCTTCCGTTCCAAATTCTCCCAAAGGGGTCTCCAAATCAACCTCCACCCACCCACTGACATAGAGCACGGGGCCCTCCCTTGCACCACAAAGGGTTCCATGCTCGCTAGTTTGTTGCAGATCAAAATATTGCTCTTCCTGTACCTTTTTTCAACGAAAACCCGCCTCTGATGACCTCCGGCTGATCAGTGTCATTCTGATCTTTATGCGAATTTTATCGGGTCGTGATTTCGTCCCTGATTGGACAAGGTGTGGCACAATGGACTAAATAAACAAATTATTGACTCGGCTGTGATTTAACAACCCGGTTATTTCAGAACACTATTCCCCACCATTTAAAGAATCGAACTGCCATTTACAAGTCATTTATTTGCCATTCGACATTAAATTGTAAGCCATCATTCTTTGCGACTCCCAAATGGCAGATATTAGGGAAAGAAGGGGAATAGAGGATAATCGGGAACAAGTGGACATTACATGGACCCACAGGACAACAAGGACTAGTACAGCTAATATTCTAGTACGAACGTCTTTAAGAACAGTTCGTACTAGAGAGGAAAAGGTCTAATGTACGGACGAAGAAAGCGATTGTGAGGTTGTTCGGATGCGAGAATCCGCTTTAGAATTTTAGCTTTGGGAAGCAGAGAAGCGAGAAATTTGTCTGAATTGTGTATATTTCTTGGATAAAGCCAACAATAGGTCGAAAAATGCCTCTTCTCGATTCTCTATTGGTCACGCATAGATGTTTCACCCTTTCCTCTTTATGGGGGCAATAAATAGGCGATATCTTTCAATGGGAGGGGAGTCAGAGCCTACATAAATCCTTAAATCTCCACTGTGCTAGGCATTAAAAGGTGGGAATTAGTGGTTAAAAAACACAAAACAACTTGAAGATGCCAAGAGTATTTCCCTCTTTGCTGTGTTGCCTATCGGGAACTAGGGTCGTATGAGCCCTCCTCTTTTGATTATTCTGCCTATGTAGTTGATTTTCGTATATAAAATAGTTGGTTTTATCAATTATAGATTTCAGTTTTTTGAAATAAATAAGACTTTCACACTGAAGAGATTTCAACTCACAAATTGCATATATTCAACTCACCCTGTCTTTATGCATATACAGCATATAATTCACCCTGTTTTTATCAATATATATTGCATTGACCCTGTCTTTATGCATAAATTAAACTCACCCCATCTTCATGCATAAATTCCACTCACCCTGTCTTTATAAATATATTCAACTCACCCTGTTTTTATGAATATAATGCACTCACCCTCTCTTTATGAATATATTCCACTCACCATATCTTTAGCAAGGTGTCATTTAAATATGACCCCCCCCCCCTAAATAAACTGTAAGTCTCCAGAGCTTTAATTAATCAAAGTCTGCTTAGCAAAAGTTGCGTGCTCTCACAAATTCTGATTTATGACCTTACGACCTTCAAAACTTTCAATAATTCCTTGACTAACATTGAGAGGACATTTGCAATTATATTATTCGAAACAAAATGTAAAACAACAAATTGGTTTTAATTTTTTTTAGAATCGACTGAATAGTTATAATGTTATTCCAAATAATTCCCAGCTAACCTTGCGAGGACTTTGGCAATTATATCATTCGAAAGAGAATGTAAAACAACATAAGGGTTATAAATTTCGTTAGAATCGGCCGAATAGTTATAATGTTATTGCCAAATAATTCCCGGATAACTTGGGAAGACTTTGGCTATTATATCATACGAAAGAGAATGCAAAACAACATAGGGCCTTCAAATTTCGTTAGAATAGTCCGAATAGTTATGATGTTATTATCAAAACAAAATATTTCCCTGGCTAACATAGGAAGGACTTTAGTAATTATACCATTGGAAAGAGAATGTAAAACAACTAAATGGTTTCAAATTTCGTTAGAATCGGCCGAATAGTTATGATGTTATTAGCAAAACAATAAAAAAACAAAACTGGGACCAACTGATCGACTGACCGACATAGTGAGATATAGATTCACCCGCGACCTTACTCGCATGCGACAAAAAAATAACTAACATATACTGTAGGAAGATAAAAAAATTCAGGTTTAATACGATAAAATTTATTGATGATTAAACTTAAATATGTATTGATCAGATCTGATACATTTTCTCCATATGAAACATTCACAAGAGAACGTACAAATTCCCCTCAGAATAAATACATTCTAAGATTATAATTTCTTAGAACTTAGATAACATCAATGTTAAAATTTTATTTTTTTCTTACAGTATTTTATGTTAAATTAAATTCTCATAAATTACTTGATTTTGTTTTTCTACGAGTATTAGGTTGGAAACGAAGTTCCCGGACAACGTTTTTAAAGTTTATTTATTTATAGATTTATATTTATAGGTTTATTTAAAAGCTTATTTATTCATAGATTTATGCAAGGTGTCCTACTAGTTAATGTGTAGTGGGCTAGTGATTCCTAGGCCTAGAAAAGCCACGGCCACTACACAGCAAATTATTCTCTCTCGTGAATAGCAATACACCCTTCTCTGTATAATTGCAAGGAAGTGATTTACTTGGAAATGTTGTAACTCAATAAGTCTCTCGGTGCTCAATTATACAGTCAACAACTGCAATTGCGCAGAAACAACTAGAATTGACTGACTTCAGGTTTCTTCAAGATAACGCCCGACCACTACACAGCAAATTATTCTCTCTCGTGAACAGCAATACACCCTTCTCTGTATAATTGCAAGGAAGTGATTTACTTGGAAATGTTGTAACTCAATAAGTCTCTCGGTGCTCAATTATACAGTCAACAACTGCAATTGCGCAGAAACAACTAGAATTGACTGACTTCAGGTTTCTTCAAGATAACGCCCGACCACTACACAGCAAATTATTCTCTCTCGTGAACAGCAATACACCCTTCTCTGTATAATTGCAAGGAAGTGATTTACTTGGAAATGTTGTAACTCAATAAGTCTCTCGGTGCTCAATTATACAGTCAACAACTGCAATTGCGCAGAAACAACTAGAATTGACTGACTTCAGGTTTCTTCAAGATAACGCCCGACCACTACACAGCAAATTATTCTCTCTCGTGAACAGCAATACACCCTTCTCTGTATAATTGCAAGGAAGTGATTTACTTGGAAATGTTGTAACTCAATAAGTCTCTCGGTGCTCAATTATACAGTCAACAACTGCAATTGCGCAGGAAACAACTAGAATTGACTGACTTCAGGTTTCTTCAAGATAACGCCCGACCACTACACAGCAAATTATTCTCTCTCGTGAACAGCAATACACCCTTCTCTGTATAATTGCAAGGAAGTGATTTACTTGGAAATGTTGTAACTCAATAAGTCTCTCGGTGCTCAATTATACAGTCAACAACTGCAATTGCGCAGAAACAACTAGAATTGACTGACTTCAGGTTTCTTCAAGATAACGCCCGACCACACGTTACAAATCATTCCCGAAGCTGGAGTGGGAAGTTCTCCCTCACCCACCGTACTCGCCAGACTTGGCGCCAACATACCTTCATCTATTCCGGGCACTGCTGAACCTCTTGAATGGCAAAGCGTTCTCAATGATGACGAACTGAAAACTGACGTTTCAGACTTCTTTGGTAACAAACCAGTTGAATTTTACAAAGAAAGGCATCCAATATCTATCCCAGAGTTTGAAGCAGATGTTCGAAAATAACAGTGATTACATTGTTCATTGATATGTTTCTTTTGCTGCATTGTTTTGTTGTAAGTTATTGCCAATAAAAGTTGTGTGAAAACTTTGTTTCCAACCTATTATATTTATTGAACACTACAATCCGTCCAAAAGGAGCGAGAACATTTTTTGTGTATCTATACACATGTCATGAGAATCGCCTTCCAGTATGCAACTCTCTACGGCGTGAATTGTATAAAATTCAGCTTCTAATTTCCGTCCCAGACAATGTTTCATTAGAGGCGGGACTTTTTTTTGCCGAAGACCTCAAGTTTCTTGACAAATATTGGTTGTTTAATGAGTACGATATAGTATTGTAGCGGTGAAGGAGTAAAACTGTAAACACCAAGCCGTCATTTGAGCATCATGCGCCATTTAAATAGTAAGCATTAATAAAATTTAAGAAAGAAAATATTATTAATGAAATAAAGCAAATTAAATAGAACTAATTTAATGACAGACCCGCTTCCAGTATTTTAGTACCATCCTTTAAGTTATACTACAAATCTGGGTATTTAAAATGGTCGTATTCAGGTGAATATAAAATATACATGTGTATATGTGTGTATAAGTATATATACATACTCCACTCTTATTAAGAATCCAGACGAATTCAGCCCCCTAAAATGATTGTTTCAGTCTAAATTTAGCAAATTTCAGGAGTAAGTTGTACGAGTCCCCCTCCCCCCCCTCTCCTTGAAACAACTCGTCTTTTTCTGATAATTTATCGTGAATTCATGTCCCGCCCACCAATGGTGAATAAGAAACGCCCTTAGATTGAAAGCCCCCCTTTTTTGGATGTACATTTCCTTGTATTGGTATAACCAACCCCTTCTGCCTGTCTCTGCAGTTTGCTAAAAATATTCCTTCCAATTTAGGTTACCTTCAGTTTTTAAAAATCAGATCAACTCATCCTGTCCGGACTTATTTTACCCTTAAAGAGCGATTTGCTCAAGTATAAAGAAAAATCCCCATGTACCAAACGAGTATGTTTTAACTGGGTTTCCATTTTAAAGCTCCTCTTAGTGCATTTGAAGTAAAGTAATATTGGAAAGAGGCATCATTGGTAATAAAAATGGTAACGTTAATTTAACTCCACTTAGCTCCAGAAATTGTCAGACATTGTTGTTAACGGTAGCTTATCTCAGAATTTTACAAAGGCTGGCCATCTACTAGTTTGATATCGGGCTTTTCGAAAGCTGTCAAATTTGTCAAAGAAGTTCAGGTAAAGTAATAATTAAACTTGAGTAAAAGAGACTCCTGTTTGGTCCTTATCCATTGGTCGCAACCTCCTCAGTCAATGCAGAGTTCCTACTGCTTGACTGCTTGCCATGACTACAACTAAGTCACTCTTTAAGAAGGCACCCTCTGGTGGAGCTCTTTTCCATGAACCGTTGCGCCAACCAATGCTCTACCCCCAGCACTTTAAAAATTAACCATCAAGTTAAAGGCCCATTCACATTGGCGACCAGGATCCCAACCGTTCAACATAAATAATCGCAGATGCTGTTATACATTTTTGTTTTTGTGTTAGGTCTAGGAGTATGGATCCACATTTATCTACATGTACACCTATTACACTGGGGAACAAATTATTTTCATTTTATCATGCCTATCATCATGCCATGAAGTAATTTTGAATCATCCTTTTGCGTTATTTATAGTAAAGCATGTTTTTTGCACAAACATTTTATTGCATATGAGAAGAAACTTGAATTGAATATTAGGATTACAAATACTGTAATCAAATAGATGCTAATTTATTAATGACCGTACATCAGGCTGGAGGTCCTCTAATTGATTTAAATCGAGCAAAGATTTGCGTTTGTAACTCGTCTCTCTTATAAGTCTTCTCTGGCTGATCTCTTCTGATCGTCCCGCAGTAGTCCGCCATCATGTGTCTATCTATCCCAGTCACCTTGGTAGCGCTCTTCCATCGTCATCAAATCATGATGGAAGCGTTCCCCTTGTTCGACAGTCACGGCTCCCAGATTCTCTGGGAATCGGTCAAGGTGACTATTTAGGAAATGCAGCTTCACACTCATGTTGCATACCAAATCAGGATATGCTAAAAGCATATTAGTAACCAGATCCTCGTAGTTATGCGTTTTTTGTTTCCCAAGAAGTTACGAACAACGGCAGATAATGAGAGCCAGGCTGCCTTCTCTTTTTCATTCATGGTGTTCATGAATCTAGAATCACTCGGAAGTCTTCAGATTTAGGGACCATCAAATACTCCTGCTTTTATTTGTTCGTATGACAAAGCAGAAAACGCCGATACTATATACTGAAAACAATGATTGTCAGTGCTCAACGCCTTTACATACTGCTCCATCAACCCCAGTTTGAGATGAAGTGGAGGGAAAACGATCTCTCGACTTACGATTGGCTCATTAACAATGTTTGGCATTCCTGCTTCCAAAGTTTCCCGAACTGACCAATCTTTTGGGCACCAGATATAGTGTGGAAACTTTGTATATCCCTTCTGCTGGCCAAGGAGGAAGTTGACCATCTTAAGGTCTACACATATGATCCAATTTGTTCATCGTACTTAAGTAAATACATGACCATTCTTATGTCATCGTGAGTTTCTTGCAGATGGACAGAGTGACCGAGAGGAACTGCACCAAAGTCATTGCCATTAGGCAAAAGGACACACTTTAAGCTACGCTTGGAGCTATCCAAAAACAGTCTCCACTCAGCAGGGCTATAGGTGCCAAGTACCAACTCGGTAAACAGAGCAGGAACATCGTGGCAGTATACAAATTGTTTGTACTCAGAGAAATACTTAACAAATGTACTCTCCCTTGTTCGGTAATATGATACCCGTACCGACCTGTCAAGCATATGTCTTTCACTCAACCTGGAGGCTAAAGTTCTGTAGCTTTCTTGGAGAGCGCCAAATCACGTATCAAGTCATTCAAATCCTCTTGATTGAAACAGTGAGAAGCTAATGACTGTTCAGCATCTTATGATGAATCTGGAGACTCTGAATCCATTCCGTGGACGTCCATATCAGGTACATCATTTTCATCCTCGGAAGAAGCATATCCACTGAAAATCGGAACTGGTAAAGACTCAGAATGAGGTACTGGCCGGATCGCCGAGGGAATGTTGGGGTAGTCGATTCTGTGCCATTTTTTATTGTCAATTCCTTTAGTATTCACCAGACATAAATAACAGTCCGATACATGATCCTTTGGCTCTCGCCACACCATTGTGATTCCAAAAGGAAGACCATTTCTCTTTCCTTTCATCCACTCACGAGGATGTTCCACATAACTATGGCAAACAGTATGTGGGGCCCACTTCTTATCTTTATCGCCAAGAGGAACATCAAAATATGCCTTATAAGTGCGGATCACAAAGTTTGATATATTGCGCCTTTGACGAACTAGCACGTAACAGCCACATAGGTAGCAGAAGGTGTCTGGATCATTAACGCAATTTCCTCTTGACGAAATCATCACTCTAACATGAGAATTTTGAAAAAAGAAATAATAATGTCAATATTTTGCACAATAACACTTATTAATATCTTACTACTATGTACTGTGAAGTATTTGCTTTCTACAAGCACCCTCTCTGTCCGTCCGGAGGGCAGTTTTCGGGAAACGAGAAAATATAAATTACAGAATAGCTGTAGAATGTAGGTAAAAATGGATTATATATTTGAAATCAGCACGAAAAAACGAATTAAAATTGGCAGATAAATTTAAGTCACCAGAAAATGCGATCAAAATTGTTCCCCTGTGTTATCCATGCAGGTTCAATCTAATGGACCTTAGCACCAATTGTAAGCTCTCGAATACATATTCACCCCGCAGGAAAGAATAAGAACTGATTTTCTTCTTCCGGTAGGCAATAGCATCCCAGTGGTGGAAATGGGATAGAGTCACATCAAAGTTCAAAAGAAATAGGAAAAGTTTAGTCGTACCGATAATTTCAAGGGAAATAATCGTGTACATCACTTTTTCTAGTTTCCTTGTCTCCTTTTGACTCGTTCAGTGGACGTTCTTATCTGTGCATCCAATTACCTAATATTTCCATTCGACAATACTCACATCGATTTTGGAATATATCTACCGTCATGCTTCCCAGCACTAGAAGGCAAAGTTGACTATTCCACGTTAGTGTTATTTTATAGCTAAGGTAGTTCTGAACTATAGACGTACTGAAGCGCTTGTTTACCAATTTATAGATATTTGGACCAGTGTTTGATTTGTGAAAGAGAAGATCTTGATATTTTATTATTTAAATACAATATCCTTCAAATGTTCTACATAATTGTCAAAACAGAGACAGATTCCTTGCACCATATTTTGCATGACATTTTCCAAAAGATCAGAAGTGATTTTGTCGATATCTTCAATGATGTTTTGGTTTAATTCTTGAAGATTATTAGGTCTATTTAGGTGTATTTTTTCTTTAGGGTATCCCCAAAGGAAAAGGTCTGGAGGCGTAAAATCAGGTGAGTGTGGTGGCCAAGAAACATTACTTTAATGTGAAATTAACCAACCAGAGAATGCTGCTCTTAGTGTTTCCATGTTTTCTCTCGCTATGTGTGGGTGTCGCCTCATCTTGTTGAAAGCACATACGGTGCATATTCAAATCTTCCAGCTTTGCCAATAAATAATATTGGATCACTTCTCTGTCTCTTCTTACTGTCATTTTTTCCGGCAGCATCCTCGAAGAAGTAGGCACCAATGATTCTCGAACTGGTTATGCCGCAACAGACCTTAACTTTTTGTGCCTAAATTGGCTGTTCGTAAGTTATCATGGAATTTTAAGCACATCATAATCTGTAATTTTGTTTATTAACGTATCCTGTTATGTGAAAATGGACTTCATCAGACATAATAAAGCGCGAGGTTAAAGTCAGATCATTTTTTAGTCCCCAAAATGCGACTGCAAAGTTTCTTCTTTGTTGAGAGTCTGCAATATTTAATTGTTGATTTATTTGAATTTTGTATAGATGACGTTTCAATATTTTTGTTAGGATGCGTTGCAATGATGTTCGAGGAATTCTTTAATTGACTGGAACATATCTTAGTTGATGTTTGTGGCTGTTGTGGAACACTAGTTAACATACGCTGAATGACACATGCATTTCTCATAGATCTTGGTCTACCAGAGCCTTCTTTATCCCCTGTAGACCCGAATTATCTGAACCTTGATACAATTACAATAATGAAATGCATAGATGGATTGTTTCGTTGATTAATACTGTTCTAAAGTCCATCTGCAACCTAAGAATGAATAAATTATGTTTAAAAGACGTTGTCACAATTCTTGTTCGCTGTTTTTGCTGTATCTTACATTATCGGTTAATATATAATTAGTCGCTTATTATTGTGTATTATAGTATTTATTCAACAATAATGGAGAACATTTGAAGGATATTGTATTTAAATAATAAAATATCAAGATCTGCTCTTTCATTTTATATATCCTCTACTTTTCTATCTTAATTTTTTGTGTTAAGAATTTTTTTAAAATGGGATGTCACTTTTAGGCAATCATATTACTGAGTCCATTAGTATTTTTACCACTACAACCATTTGATTGAGTATTCGCAAATTTTCCACAGATAACAGGTCTTGAATCCTGCAAAAGGGGGAGATGTTGCAACAGCGTAATGACCATGCTACCCTGAAACCAGGACAAGTGGCATACCTTCCCGAAATAATGCCCCAAGAGAAAATGTGTTCTCTCTCGAGTCGTCATCTGCACCTATTTAAGATCTCATACTATCATAAGCGATGCTTATATAGAGCCAATAATGGTCGAAAGCGGGCTGTAAACTTTCTTTATAAAGTCTAAGGACCCAGGTTTTTCTTGATCTGGTTTATTCCTACGTATGGGTATCAGTTTGGTGCTCATGTGTCACTCTTTCTAACAACGTATGTAGTTAGGTAGAGAGACAACATATATATAGTTTTCTCACTAGCTTCGAAGCATTGTTTCGACCCTTAGAGATCTTTCGAAGATCATATCCCAAGGTCCCTTTCTACGATAACCCTCTATTTGCTCCTCCTTTTTTCAAATTTCAACATCCTAAAGACATGACCTTGCATCTACGGAGGTTAAATTTCCTCTGGCATTTATCCGTCCACACGACGATTAATGTAGGTCTTGCTGTATATGGACCACGTTGCTTCTAAAATCGGTTGTTTACTTGAAGCGTAAATAAGAATGAACTCACTTAAAGTCATTCGTTCCTATCTAAAGTATCGTGGGGTTAAACTTGACGATTTTTAATGCATCGTTTTTTAAGGAAGATGTTGATGTAGCAGTGAACAGTCAATGGCGTTGGAAAGGGTGCATAATAATGTTTTAGTTGAGAAAAAGTTAACTGACATGAAGGAATGGAAGCCATTTGAATATTGGAAAGGAGTTATCTGTATCATGATGAGTAGCGCTGGGTATCAAAATGCCGAGGTTATGAGTGCTCTATAAACACTGTAAAGGCTGTGAGATGTGGTAAGGACAGTTGCAACAAAGTCAACGAAGCTGTAACTGGCAGAAAAGAAAACATCAGTAGTTCTGACTTCGTCGGCACCCCGGAATTCTTCCAACAACTGCACGAGAAGGTGATGGAAGACCCTAGCAAGGAAATCTGGACTTTGTCGAGAGAGCTGGTTGCTGGAGTCACCACTATGGAGCTGGGCCAGAATAAGGACCTTCGCTACCACACGTACAAGAGTCGCAAGAGAGAAAGTCTGACAGCCAACGCCAAAGAGAACCACTTTTCAAAGGAAATAAAGCTCCTGAACATGCTGAAGCAACTGGCTGAGCCGGGAAAACTCTGGTTATACGCAGACAAAAATAACTTCTCCCAGGGCCAGTTGCATAACATTGAGAACAATGAACGGCGTTCCTACGATTCATGCGACGTTCTACGTATCATGAAGATCAAGTTCCCTCAAATGTGATTGTTTGAAGGTTAGTCTCCAGTGAGGGTGCCACCATGCAGCCACACATATTCGTGTAAGGTCCTAAGCTCAATTAAGATGGCTATGATGATCTGTTAAGGTTGTCGTCAAATTTGACTAGAGAGGGTCGCTGCTGGAAGACCATACCTCCGAAAAGAGTTAGAAGTGGTCGTTGGAGAATGTTTACGACTTCACAAGCTCCCCTTTTTGGTGTCTTAGAGCCTCTAATTGTAATCCCATGGATTACTGCAATATGTGGGGCGCGGTTAGGAAAGACACCAACCCCTCTGCTTGCAATCCCAAGGCCCAGCTGGTGGAAAAAGCAAGGGGGTTTCTGAAGATCTTCCCAGGGACACAGTTAGGAACTCATGTGCCAGGTTCCGGAGCCGCCTTGAGCCCTCGGTGGAGGTTGACGGCGGCTACCTTGAGTAAACTGTTATCTTCCAGGCATAATCTAGTTGTTCTTTTAAATTTTCTAATATATTTATTTTTGGCTGAGTTATTTCGGGATTTTTTTCGGTTATGCAATCAAATACAGCCGAGCACTATGTTTATATCTATCTAACTGCCTAACTACTTACCTACCTATCTACTTACCTACCTATCTACCACTTACCTATCGACCCACCTACCTATATACCCACCTACCTATCTACACACCTACCTATCTATCTACCTACTTATCTACCCAGCAACCAATCTACCCACCTACCTATCTACCTACTTACAATATCTATCAGCCATTCGATTGCTGGTCAAAGAACGCCTCAAAAAGTTTCCATTATTCAACGTCCAACTTTCTAATTTGCGATGTTAACATGGCCGAATTAAGACTCAACAGACAGGGTTCGAACCCCTTCTTGCAGCTCGTTTTGAGCTGGCATGAAGCCAACCCCCAGCAATAAGACAGACGAATGTTTTCCGTCGCAATGCTGCAGACTTCTCATGTTGCATAACTTTTCACAACTTTTATCCTTTCATTTCATAATTCCTTCCTTTTACTCCTCTACATCTTCTCGATCCCTCATCCTTTCCCTAATCCCCCAATGTTTCCCGCTCTTCTCCTTTGGTTGTCTCTAAGTCGAAAATCTTCCTTTGTACCCCCTCCCCGCCCCCAGTCTGGAGCGTCTCTCACTTAGCTTCTCACCTCACTCAAAATTTTCCAGAATTCTACTAAGTCACTTTGTTAGTTGATAACTTCATTACAACCAATTATTTCAATGGAACTTTCAGACCCAAATTTCCCAACAATAATCATTTACAAATTTATGTATGAACTGGGTCATTTTCCAAAATTATCCTCGACCTAAAAGTTATCTCCAAACTTTGTCAGCCATAATTAATGAGAGGAATAAAGCCATTCTTTGAAAACTCAATTTCACCTTAAAAAGGTGTTGAATGTTTAAGATGGTTAAATGATCCCCTTTCTCTACAAACCACTAAGAAATATGCGCTTAGTTAAACTATAAATTAATTAAAGATAATTTGATTTAATTACCAAATGAACTTTTTTCAAATTCCTCTTGCTAAATGTCACTCAATAAATCTCCTCTCGTCTTTTATCATATATGAGAGAAAAATATCCATAGAGAAAAAAATCTCACAAATTGCGGGAAGTCATTCTCGTAAATACTGTTCGCTCTCTATTGTTCTAATTTATTCGCTTCTTGAATAAATGTACGAATTCATCTGAAACATTATGAATCATCGCTAAGGAAAGTTAGCCATTCTTTCTTTCGTTCTACAAAGGACGGCCGGAATGCATCGGCGAGCATCTATTCATTCTATTGCGAAGCCATTTCGGGCGGCCATTCAACGAAGAATTAGTTCATAAATGATTCTTTCCTGGGCTTTGAACTTTAGGAATAATGATATTTTATATTCAAAGCCGCGATATGATTTGACTTATTAAATTGAAAAGGAAAAATTGATGGACCTCAATGGAATACGGCCTTCTTTGTGAACCGCATTACAAGGAAACTGATAAAAATGCGATAAAGAGAATAATTGAGATAAAATAGGGGATGGATATATTGAATTTGGGGGGAGGGGTAAGGACTTAAAGAAAATGTGCTTCTTTCGTTCTTGGGAAGGGATTTCAAATAAAGAACCTTCCGTTCGTATGTCTGAGATATTTGAGGATATAGAACGAGTTGGTCAATTCTTTCACCACGAACTACTGTATTCGTATCCTTTGCTTCTTTGTTCGTAGTTTTGAATGCTTTAAAATGCAATATCTTAACACTATCTGCAACAATTTAAGAAGGTCTTGATATTCATGATCCTTCGTTTGTTTGTTTTTCTTCTAGTGTCTGTTCTCTTCCGATCTTTCTATCAGGAGAACATTGCCACAATTTTACTAATGAGATGAATCTAGTGCGCCCCAGGCAAAACTACTGCAATCCCCCTCCCCCTGCCCCTTCTTTAGTCTCAACGTATCATCTTGATTTCTTCTCATGTCTGTTTTCTTCTATAGTTACAGGGTGATTAGTACAATCAAACTTCCCTTAGAAGAGAGATGCCAAACTTCTCCCTCCAACATTGCTAATAAAAAAACCAGTTTAATAGAAGTGGTGTGTATACTAACTACCCAAGGAAGAAAATAAGCACACCAACAAGTTGGGAGGTAATAAGAAGATTTGATGGGGAGGTGGAGGGGGAGGCTGTAGATCCACCTTCTGCAGGACAACTGAAAAAGAGCCAATGGCGATAAATTGAAGATTGCGTTGAATGAAACCGAATAGGGCTCGAAGTCTAAGTATAATAAGTTGTGGAAAACTCACACAGTATCGCGTGATAAACAATAAATGCAACAACGCTCACAAGGAAAATGAAACGAATATGGCAAGAACTTGTAATACTGTTCGAAATTACTTGGAATAATTGTTTCATTTTCCATGTGGGCTTTCTTGCATATAAGTTGTTTGGGCGCAGACTAATCAAATTCCAAACTCTATTTTATATAATTCGTTCATGTTCAGACTTAACAGACTTCGACATGAGATTGACTAATCGTATGAATGATAACGTGAAATGGAAATGAATTATGATTTATGTACACATAATGTTTACATGTATTTACAATTTGTACATAATGTGTACATAATACACAGATGCATGATAATTAGTCTTAATGTTCTAGTTCTCTTTCGTCAATGGACGATTAAAAATACCCCGGGGCGAAGGGTTCTCATACCCCTGACTTAGAGTTTGTTTCTAGCAACAATACCATTTCCCTGGTTCTGCACCTTATCAGAAAGAGATACTTGCGTCACTCCAAAACCGTATGAGCTTTGTCGGGACCTATAATTATTATTATATTATTATTATTAAAAAATAGGCGAAACTGACCTAAATCCCAGCAGAAAGGTTTTGGAAACAGTTCATAAAGTGGTAAAATTAGAGAATGTGATAATGTGTAGAAGCTAGCTCGAGTAGGCCACAAAGGAGACTACTTGGAAAGAAATAAAGAGAACAACTCTCCTTGATCTAACCTCTTTTTTCCTTGAGCTAAATCAGTAAAATGAAGATTAAGTAACCTCTAAAGAACATAAAGAATATATCTAAACAAGAAAAGAAGTGTATAAAATTTAAACAACACAAAGATTGTATTTTATCGAACGCATTGTATGCTTAATAGCTAAAAATATACAGTTTAAATTATAAGCGGAGAATAATTTATATACACACGATATCTAAAATTCAAAATTTTTGAAGGTGACGAAGGCAAGTTAAGTGATTTGGCGACGCAACGAAATTCACTAAAATCCAGACAGAAAAGTGAAATGCCTCCTTTTTTAACCTACCTCCCATTACTCAATTCATTCGAATTCTCCAATTTCCTCTTCGTACTCTTTGATAATTATGCCTCCCCGTTAAGGTGGTAGAGGAGCTACAGCTGCATGTTTGGTTCCTAAAATTCATGTATACGAACGGTAGTATTTTCAAGTGCAAACTGATTGTGTGTATAGTTGTTTTTTGGTTTGTCTCTACTTAGGTTTTTCATCCTTAAATTGTTTAATTGTTCATTGCTTATTATTTCGATATCTAGCGAGAACTTATTATAATTATTATTTATTATTATAATTAATTTATTTATGAGTGAATGAAGGCTAACATAAGTATTTGTGTGAGGGCTATGCAAGTACAGTCTCAGAGAGATTAGTAAAGTTAGGGTAGGTGAAAATACGTCAAGAACCATAACATGAGTATAAAAAAAATCTGATTTTGTAGTTGTTTTTCTTAACGATGTTTAAACCAATTTTCTTCAAGGAATTCATAAAAACAGTGGTAAACTTAGGGAGTTGAAAATATATGGAGGGAACTTATCTAGCGAAAACCAATGAGGGCATTCTGCCCTGAAGATTGTAAGGAGAGATAGGTAAAGAAAGTTGTTAAGATGAAGTAAAAATATGTGGAAGATACATAACCGCAAAGCCTCCTACTGGTTTGGGGGCCGGGAAGAAATGCATCTGAGGGTGTTGAGGTCAGGAGAAGACGTAATTTTCCCAATATTTCCCACAGCACGGTTGCCCATGCCATAGGGTTGCAAGAAAGCAGCCATATTAACCCTCCCCTCACTGGACCTGACCTGAGTAGACGCAAGCTGGTCGGCGACTGGTGTGCATAATTAGCTCCTGCACCACCAGACCAGAGTGGATGAAAGCTGGTCGGTGACTAACGTGAGAAATTAGTCCCCGCCCAAACCAGAGTGGACGAAGGCTGGTCGGCGACTGGCATGCAAAATTAGTCCCTGTCCAGACCAGAGTGGACGAAAGCTGGTCGGTGACTGGCGTGAAAAATTGGTCCCTGCCCCAGACAAGATTGGACGAAGGCTGGTCGGTGATTGGCGTGTAAAATTAGTCCTCGCCCCAGACAAGAGTGGACGAAGGCTGGTCGGTGACTGGCGTGCAAAATTAGTCCCCGCCCCAGAGAAGAGTGGGCGAAGGCTGATGGGCCACTAGTAGGCAAAATTAGTCCCTGTCCAGACCAGAGTTGACGAAAGCTGGTCTGTGACCTACTTGCAAAATTAGTCCGGGCCCCGGACCAGAGTGGGCAAAAGCTGGTCGGTGACAGGCATGCAAAATTAGTCCCCGCCCCAGACAAGAGTGAACGAAAGCTGGTCGGCGACTGGCGTCCAAAATTAGCTCCTGCCCCACCCCAAAATAAGCCATAAAGAGTTCGTAGAGGAAGTGTGGCGGGAACGAGGATAAAATAGAGATGCCATGAAGGAATAAACCCAGCACTGGCGACAGGGGGCACTGTCACTCCTTAGGTGCCATTTGTAACACTACGTATGGCACCTTTGTACGGGAGGCGAAAAGACGGTGCGCAACTCTCCCCGAGCTCTCGCAGCAACGGGTGGAGGCCATTTTGCCTCGTTCAATTTGGTCGAAGGAATTTCGAAGCCAGGATTTGTTCTTTGCCTTTCGCAGCTTCGTCATTGATTCCTGGACCCTCTTTTATATCAAGAACATATTTTAAATGTATCCTGTTTTAATGGTCTTCCGAGAAGGAGGAAGGGCTGGCGATGGGGCGGGCTTGCGATGGGGCGGGCTTGCTTGTTTTTCTTTTTCCCGGAGATCAGCCCTGAATATTTTTAGAACATTTAACACCTTCTTTCCGGGGTCGCTGGGTCTAAACAGGCGCGGAAAACAGAGTGGGATATTTCAAAGAGGTGCGAAAGATGACTCGAGAGAGAGCCACATTTTCGCTTGGAACACTAGAGGCAAGGAAGAGTGCCGCTACTCCGGGTTTTAGTTGTACAAGGGGTAATGCCTCTGCTACACCCACCCCAGACCCCCTAAGTGAAAGCTCGTACCATCCCATCCCTCAGAAGGACCGATTAAATATAGAAAGAGACGAATGGCCTTATGTGTGGCATGGCCGAAAGGAGTATGATTGGCAGTGGAGTGGAAAAGGGACTGGCAAAAATCATAGCAGGAATTGAGTTTGCAAATACAACGGGTGTAAAGCCCTACGGTGGGGCTTTGTCTACCATGTGGTTCCCCGCTATTCCACGAAATACAAGGAAGGCCATTTAAGTCCCTTTAGGGTTTCGATTGTTCCTCGTAGTCGCCGATAACTCCCGGCATTTTCCGGTATTATCGAAATCTGCCGGTAGCAGCCGGTATTCTCTGGCGGCCGGTGTGTATCAATCAAATGGCCAAAGATAGCAAAGAAACCCAAAACGGTCTCCGCTCCATTTGCTCAGAGCCGGAGAAAATAAAGATGCCCCTCATTCCCCTCTCCCCCTCACTCCTTTCACTCTAGCACTCTCACTTTCTTATTCTCTCTAACTATCTTCATCTCTCTATATCTTATTCTCTTCCTCTCTCGCTCACTCTTCTTCTCTTTCTGTCACTCTCTTCCTCACCTCTCTCAATCTAAACCTATTTCCCCTCTCTCACTCTCATTGTCTTCCTATCTCTCTCATTCTCATTGTCTCCCTATCTATCTCACTCTCATTATCTTCCTCTCTCACTCTCTTACTCACCCTCTCAATCTATTCCCCCTCTCTCACTCTCATTATCTTCCTATCTCTCTCACTCTCTTCCTTTCTTTCTCCCATCTCTTCATCTCTCACTGTCAATCAATTCCTCTTTCTCTCACTCTCCTTTTCTCTTTCTCACTCTCCATCTTCATTTTTCAATCTTAATCTATTCCATCTCTCTTACTCTCCCTCACCCTATCTTCCTCTCTCTCTCACTCGGAATCTATCTCCCTCTCTCTCACTCTCAATCACTTCCTCTCTCTCACTCGCAATCTATTCCTCCTCTCACTCTCTTTCTCTCACGCTTTTTCTCTCCCTCTTTCTCTCAATCTATTCCCCATTCTCTCACTATCTTTCGCTCTTACTCTCACCCTCTTCCTCTCTCTCTCTCACTATCACTCTCTTCGTCTCACACTCCCCCTCTAACGATCTGACACTCCCCCCTCTAACTCTCTCACTCACTATATCCATCCGCACCCCACAACTCCCATTTTCAGTCGGCTTTCCATTAAGACATCGAAATTTGGATACGCCCCTTACCGCCTAAAGAGCTCCTCTGCCCAGAAGAGGAGGAGGAGGCAGATGGATGACACAAAACACTCCTTTCACTGAGCGCAGATGTTGGTAACTTCAGCCTTTTTCTAAGTGCTTTTGTAATCCTCGCCACAAAAGATGAAAGATTGGTATGAATTTTTTTAGATTTGTACCAAAGGGTTTGAGTCTACCTGTGCTTGGGTATTTACCTATACGCTCTTTATTTATCCTTCTATAACAAATGTATGCATCTACCATTAGCTTGATTTGCCCTTTGTCACTTTCTATTATTTTTTCGCATTTTTATCATCAATTTACACCATTTATTGCCTTTCTGAAGACGTTAACGTTTGGGTCTGACCACGGTGTGCATCTGTGTGTTGTCACGGTTACACTCGTTGGTTCTGCGAATGCACATGTCTGCTTGTTTTGGGTTGTTGTTACCAGGTCTCTTATCACTCACTTTTCCTCTCCTCTCCTTATTCCATCCGTTTGCCATGTAGGAGCGAATTTGAACGAATGCTACAACCTTATGAAGAGTACCACCAATACTTAAACCCAGATGTAGGAAAGGATAATTTGGAACCAAAGATGAGCATAGATGGTCTTATATGTGACCATTTGCACTTAACCTATTGCCACTTCTGAACCCAATTAATAATGATATGAACATTTGAAACTTGTTCAACTAATGCTGAACGGAAGTGTCGTAGAATGGACTCTCGACGATATACCATATATAACTATTCGTTGAGGAAACTTATTTAATTATCTTTAGAGTGCGTGGATGTCTAGGCTGGCCGATATTATGTATCTTCGATATGCTTAAGAAGTGGAACTGAGCTCAAGGATAATAATATTGCTATCATTAATAAAATAGAGTTTTATTAATAAAAACTATCTACAACACACAAAACGGAAAATATTGACATAAACAGAGAATTGGAAAGGGTCGTGGGAAATCGAGCTAAACCGGGGATTAAGAGATTTAAAAAGGTAAAACAAATATAAATTAAAGGGATGAGATGGTTCGCTAAACCATTTAAAGCACAGGATAGAATTGACAAAAGGGTTAAATACTCAAAGGTAACGTTCGGCTTACGTAATTATACTTGTTGTGCAGAGGAAGGCGACGTGAAGGAATTTTCGGTCCGCTGGCGAGTTCCAGCCGAAGGAGGGGGAATTTAATGATCCTGACGTGGCGTCTTGGGAATGAGAACCGTTTCTTGACGAACAGCTTGTAGAACAATGGCTGTTCTACGTTGTTCTCTTCTGAACAACAGGGGGGGGGGGTGAGAACCGTCTCTTGTCTACGGGCTCGAGAACAATGGCTGTTCTAATGTTGTTCTCTTTCTGAACAACAGGGGAAGGGTGAGAACCGTTTCTTGTCAACGGGCTCGAACGAACAATGGCTTTTCTAACGTTGTTCTCTTTCTGAACAACAGGGGAAGCCTTGTGGACTTGGCGTCACGAAGGCTCAAACCTTGGCACTCAAGGGATATTATTCTTCTTCTGGACAAGTGATGGTGAATCTCGAGGTAAAGGTCCCTTGGCGCACAAGGTGAGAGTGGGTCGTAGTGATGTTTCGCGACGAAAATCTGGATCTCCAATCTGAATCCTAGTGGTTAAGTTTCCATATAAATAGCCGGGACATCTCCTTGGCGTGGGGGACAATGGAGTGGGAGCTTCTAGGGAATGCACAGCCAAGCCTGAGAACAATGCCTTATCTGCCCATGAGCCTAACTCAATCTGGCGAGGTCGGCGCAGGGGCGGACGGGGGAAGATAAACCTCCTTGTTTAAACATTGACTCAGGTGGCTGCGATAAGGCCCCCGGCTTCAAAGCGAAGATGCACGCGGGTAGCATCGTGGTTTTAAATACCATGTGATAGTGGTTGAAATTAAGCGGCTTCAACCCGTTCTATCACAGGAAGATTTTGCTACTCGTGTACTGTGTACTAAATTTATAGATAACTGTACCTATTGCTACTTCTGAACCAAACTAATACTAAACTGGACATATTGTCACTTGTGAAACAAATTATAATGATCTGAGAAATTTGTCACTTCTGTAATTAATAATAAACTAAACATCATGCTGCTTCTGTACAAAATTAATACCGAATTGAACTTATTGACACTAACCGAACCTATTGCCACTCCTGAGTCGAATTAAACCTGAACTGAACATATTGCCACTTCTTAACCGAATTAATGATGAGCTGAAAATATTGCCTCTTTTCTAATGAATAATCAACGTATTGCCACTGTGGCAATGAATTAATAGTAAACTGAACATATTACCACTTGAACAGTGGAGAATCGCTCTGAATGCAATATGATTTTGCTTGAATAAGAATGCTGTTTAAGATCGGTGTTTTTTGCACAATAGCAGTTTCGGTGCTTCGCGCATCAGCTTTTAGTTGTTCATTGTTCACTCTAACATTCTAAAGCCAGTTTTATACCACTTATATGGCAAAGGAAGTTAAGTTATGCTTAATTGATTGGCTCTAAGTCTACGGTTTATAGGATCAAGTCTGTAGCACCCTTGGGACAGGTTAAAGTTTAGAATCATTTCACAGATTCCACTATTGATTGTTTGGGATCACCTGGAGATAAACCACGCTAAGCTAGAGTGAGGTGGCTTATCTTCAGATGAAACAATAAATGAAGGTGGCTAATTTTAGGGTTTGGTATCGGCGTAGTTTATCATCGGGTGAAAAGACAGCGTCGCTAATCTTTGGGTGTAGGTTTCTAGGTGGATTATCTTCAGGTGAAAGAATATGGGGTGGCTCAACTTCGGGTATAGGTTTCTAGGTGGATTATTTTCAGGTGAATATAAAGAAGGCGTGGCTTACCTTGTGGTGTAGCTATCTAGTTGTTAGAATATGGGGTGGCTTATCTTCAGGCGAAAAAATATGGGTTGGCTTATATACGTATGTAGACCTCGAGGTAGCTTATCTTCAGGTGTAGGTCTCGGGGTGGTTTATCATCATGTAAAAAACGACGGGGTGAAAAAAATGAGGTGGCTTATCTTCAGTTGTAGATTACTCGATGGCTTTATTCCACTGGTTCTCAACCTTTTTCGCTACATTCCCCCCCTTCATGAATTTTCAACATCATTTTGGTTCCCCTTCATTTTTCTCCAAAACTCCACATCAAAAAAAGGTAATATAATGGATATGGAGAGAGCACTTTTACTTTATTATTTATTCCAAAGCTGACAATCATACTTATCCTATATTTTGATAGATTCTTATGATATACTTCTTAAAAGTTCAATTAATGATATTTTCATAGAAAAATCAAAATTATTTGTTTTACCCTCCCCAAAATTGGTCACCCCTCAATGAGAAGGATGACATTGTTTCTTTTGAGTCAGTTGACGAATCCAACCTTGTCTCACTGACAGTGCGCATCTCATGTCGGCGTCCACATACAGTCGGTTCTGGCTCTTATTTCTGATTTGTAGAAGAGGGGAGAAACCAGACTCCCATAAATAGGTAGTTAAAAAAGACAAGAGTAGTCAAGTGCAATCTCACTAATTTTTGGATATGACTAATACACTGAACACCAGAATACATTCAGAGATTTTTCTTCATTGAGATCTTTAGGGATAGACTAATTCTTTTGAGATCAAGGAATATCAAGCGTGCCACTGAATGGATTCCTCACGAACTTCCATTATTCCTACCTTAGTTCTGGGAAGTACATTTAAAGTTCACTTTCCAAGGATCTCATATGATGAGTAATTTCAGTTTTAATTAATTGGTCAAGCAGAAGATCTTCTTCATTCTCGTCAAGAACAGTTGAAACGTCTTCAAGCATGGCAACATGACGGCACCGAATTTCCTTTTAGCAATTATGGACCTTGTCAAGGTGAAAATCCATTAGTTGAAACACATTTCTTTCCTTACCTCGGGTTTGAGATTCAACGTATTTCACTGCTCAAATATATCTGCTAAGTATATAAGAATTGGGTCTTAGAAAAGCTCATTAAAATGACTCAAGAGATCATCCTTCATTTGCATTTCTAGGAACAATTTAACCTCTCTCCGAGGCTCATACACTCGATTCACAACATTGCACTTTGGGGTAAAATAGAAGAACTTCATGCTCCAAATCAATGTCTCTACAAATGTTCTGGAAAGGGCGAGACTTCAGATCTCCAGCATTCCCAAAATTGACACAATTAACCACTAACTCCACGATTTTGCAAAGTTAATCAAGGAGGGCTTTTGACGCCAATGCAAAACAATGGATCATACAGTGAAATCCCTTGGCATTCTGAGCTTCTTTCTTTATACGTTTTTGGAACCCTGATTTTAATTTCAGCATCACTGGAGCCCCTTTTTTAGGGACTCCACAACAGTTATCCCAGGTAATCCTGTTAGCTTTGAAAAATCTTTTCCACACCTAACAAATACAAGTATCTCTGCACATGAACTCACATCCATTAACTCATCCAGCCTTATTGATAACATACCACTTGTACACGATTTGATCTCCAGTATCACATTTTCCTTAATGTCATCTGACATTTCATTAATTCTCCGTTTCACTTTGTCGTTTGACAAGGAAATTTATTGAATTTTTTGTTCCCTTTCTCCCCAAGAACACGCTTGGCCATCTTTAAAGGACGCTGCTTGATTCAAGTTTCTCAAATTGTGTGTGGCTTCCTTTGCTTTGTTGAGGTTTATTGTCTCAAAGCACTACTCTCGTCCAGGTTCTGTTTTTCAAAACTCCTTTGATGGCACCGGAAGAAATCAGGATCTCTCTCCGCTGTCTGTGAATGGATGGACAGCAAATGATGATTTAACTTAATAGGCCGCATAGAATCGTTCCTCAGAACTAGAAAGCACAGAGCACACTGTGGTTCCTCGATACTATCAGCGAAGATTGATGTAAATCCGTAGTTAATGTACTTCTGCTTCTTAGTAACGCTAGTAGCCATTGCTGACAGATTAGGTCAACTGAGAACAGTGATAAAGATATTCAAGTGATAAAGACAAAATAATGAAAGACTGATAAATATGACAAGTGATAAAATTTCTGTAACAAGAAAACTCCTCCTTTGACAGACTTTCTCAATCGAAATAATGAGAAGATTAATAAAATTCCCTAAAATGACGTCATTGTTTGTAAATACAATAAGTATGGTATCATATGTAGTAGGTGTCAGCAACTAAAAATAAAAAATCATGTGTAGCCAATAAATAATAAATACAGTAACAATAATGTTACCTTATATAGGGTCTTTCAATAAGGTCGCTCGATTTTTTAATTTAAATAAAACAAGTTGTGTGTAATATATGCACTCGATTTATTTTAAATTTGAAGGAAAATTTTATGGCATTAAGTGTGAAATGTGACGTAGTTCAAATGACCGCCGCAACTTCGCTTGGTGGAATGTATTCGGGAGGCCCAATTTTCGATGACTTTGTCGCATAAATCTGGCTGAATTTGCTGGATGGTGTTCGTTATGTTGAATTTGAGGACATCAACTGTTTGCGGATTATTCGCATAGACCTGCTATTTAAGGTAGCCCCAAAGAAAGTAGTCTAATGGCGTTAAATCGCATGATCTCGGTGGCCAGTTGACGTCGCCACCGCGCGAGATGACCCTGCCCTGAAATCGCTGGTGCAAAATGTCTATCGTGGCGTGCACAGTGTGACACGTTGTAGCGGGCCGAAAAATTTAGACTAACCCCAATCGATCCAACCCGCTTCCTACACTAATCCGGACGTGAGAAATCGAAGGAGAATGAAACGGATTGTATGTACAGTCCTTTACTAACACGAAAAAAATACAATATTTACAAAAATATGGGTAAATGTGCACCCAATGAGCCTATATATATATATATCAGAAAAAATTAATAAGTCCCACTTATAATTATTATTAATTGATTTTAGGAACAATAAGAATCAAACAACCCAAATAAAATTTGGGTTACTACAGTCAATAAACAACAAAAGATGGGCTCACGTTATACAGTCCCTTTACTTACAAATTTTTTGTATTCAAAATTGCACCTCCGAGCTTGGACTAAGATAGGTAACCTTGTTAGAGTTGTGTGGCTCTAATAAGCCCTCCTTCGTTAAAGCTAAACTATTTTTATACACAATCAAATAGGACAGAACATGGCCTGGAACCCTTGTCCTATACTAATGGCCTTTGGTATAATAATAATAACAGTTATAGCTTCAATTACAGGGGTAATTTACAAGTGCTTGCCCTCTTATCTTTCCAAATTATGGCGCCTGGAAAGATAAGAAAAAAAAATTTATAATAACATGCTAATCAATAAAAAAACAAACAAACAAAAAACAAACCCATTCCCATTCACACACACATTCATACAGAGGGAGGGAGAGGGTACTTAGAAAAGGGGTGGGAGAATGGCCCTTTTACACACACTCACATTCGCTCCACCACACCCCTCCTTCCTTAAGCCATTCGACCAGCCACTCACTAAACCCTTTCAATCACTCTTCACGGTACCACTTGTGCTCAATCGCACCCTTCTGCACCCATTCACACTCTTCTACTGGTCCCTGGCTACGCGAGGCAATTAGTCGGGGTTGTTCATCAGTCGTCCTGTCAGTCTCATCGTCACTATTTATCATCTCATCAACCATACTCTTAGCCCTCATTACCAGTTCTCCCATCTCACGACAGAATTCTTTCATACTCTTCCGTTCAGAACCCTCACTCTTCATACCCCCATTCATCAGCTCCTCACTCACAGCTCTCATCCAACTCAAGGTACATTCTTGCGAAACAGACAGGTCACTCACATCCCCTGTATTCTCAACAGGCATACCAGAAACCCCTTCGACTGGTTCCCACCAGAAACCTGAAAAATCAGCCACTTCATCATTCACTACATCAAACTCACCCCTACTATTACCATTCATAAAACCCGAAAAATCAGCCACACTAGGTTCGTTCTGCCCAAACACACTATCATTCATACTGTTCCCAAAACCAGAAAAATCAGGCACAGGCAGCTCACTCACTCGTCTACTTATACCAGCCAAATCACTCACCTGTTTACGCAAAAACTCAATCTCCCTTTCAAGATCCCCCATACCAAAAACACTCTGCTCAGACTTACTTTCATTCGTACTTGCATTCTTCCTTTCACCCTTCTTTGTACGCTTTCTACTCCTCGAGACTAAGAAAAGCTCTTTTCCAGACAGATCCATACTATCACATTCATTCTCATCATCATGCACTTTACCTCTCTCTCTACACAGTCCATACACTGGATGGCTCACCAGGTAGTCAGGAGGTTCCCTCCATCTCCTTAACTGACTCTGATGAGCCCGCACTCTCTCAGTCATGCCGTCATTCAAACTCTCCAAAACATACGTTACCCCATTTTCCCAAACTCTCACAACTCTATAAGGTCCATCAAACTTCTCACTCATCTTTGATACATTCAACCTACTCTTCACTTCTTTCACCTTCAATACTTTTGTACCTAATTCAAATGAACGGAACCTTTCATGCGCTTCACGCCATACACTCTGCTCACTTCCACTCAAACGAAACCTATCTTTCACTCGCCTTTCAAAATTCATCACAAACTGCCATGGGGACATTCCAGTTGCACTATGCACAGTTGAATTATACGCCCACAACACTCTCCTCAGACACACATCCCAGTCATTCACTGTCGTACTCATCATTCTCAACATCTCACACAAGGTTCTTATAGTCCGTTCAGCCAATCCATTTGAAGACGGTACATACGGAGTTGTTCTCACATACTCCACACCATTCTCTCTCAACATTTGCTCAAACACTTCCCCTACAAATTCAGGCCCATTATCACTCAGACATCTTCTAGGCTTCCATACACACATAGGAAAAAACAACTGCTCAACCACACGCGCAACAGTCACACTCCTTTTATCTCTCACAGGCGCTGCATACACAAACTTACTTTTATGATCAACCATAACAACCATACCAACATTCCCAGCACTCGTACGCGGCAAAGACACACAATCAATCACTACCAATTCAAACGGTTCTTTCGCATCAACTTTCAACATCGGTGGTTTCACTTGCACACCTTGCACCTTTCGCTTCTGACACCTTTCACACGTAGTTGCAACATCATTCACAACAGTTCTCAGAAACGGATGGAACACACGCTCCTTCATACACTCCCACAGCTTAAACTTACCCATATGCCCATAATTATCATGCACAACCTTCACCAGACCAATCATACCAACTAAGGACATCACAGGTACATACATATCATCACCACCCTTCACATGCCTCACAAAATATACAACATCCATACAAAGAACAAAATCCTTAGCATACCTTTTAAAATCACTTAAACACTCTGGACATTCATTCAAATCAACACGCATCATTACACACCTCTTCAACTCACTAACAAAAGGACACATCTCTTGCATCTCTAGAATATCATCATCACTTAAAATCTCATTCTCATCATCCATGACCAACTCAATCATACCGCAAAACTTGACAACGTTCTTTGCACACTCATTCAACCTCATCACCTCACATTCACCTTTCATAAGACAATCCTTATCAGCATCCAAAGACAAATCATTCAATCTCATAAAGTCTACACCAAGCAAGAAACAACAAGGCATTTGCTCACCTTTCAGAATCACAAAGTCATGCTTCACATTCACACCATTACCCAAACTCACTTTCAGACTAACCTGTTCCCATGCCACTATCAAGCCATTCCCTAATCCACTTATCCGTAACTTCACAGGTTTATGCTCGCAACATTTAAACTCATCATACTTACTCAGAATCCTCTCATTCACTAAAGACACCTGCGCTCCAGTATCAATCAAACCACAGAACAACCTTTCACCAACTTTCACTCTCGCTTCCATCATATCAGGTCCACCATGTTCGCAATACACTGAAGGAACAAGCACACCAACATCAGCACTTATATCCACACTGTCATTTACTCCCATATCATCACTCACCACACACTCATCTTCATCCAGGCAATCATTCTTCTCTCTTATATATGAACACTTTTCAATCACCCAATTGTAGTGCACACCGCTCAAACATTGCAGATGTACCACATTAGGATTCAAACCCTTCATCTTCTCATCCTTGTACACAATCGGCCTCTCACCACCAAAGTGCACATAAACAATCACTCCATACAAACGACTCACTACAATCAACACTTCCTGAAATGGCGGGACCCCTTGCATACACATCGCTCTCAATTCTTTCATGAAGTTCCGCACCTTTGCCATACCAATGCTTTCAGGCTTCCTACACACTTCATTCATTACCTCCTTCCTTAAATCATCTACACTATCGGGCACTCTCACGTCTACTCCATCACTCTTTAAATCTTGCAAACCATTCCATACACTCTCAAACAAGGAATCACCACCACCCTTACTCTCTTTTCCATTCATAATCCCTTTCGGCAAATACTCAGGATCACTCACTCCACACACATTTTCATCATTCGTACCAGGATACCTTGACATCAAATCAGCCACTCCATTCCGTTCACCAGGCACATATTCAATCACATAGTCAAAGTCACTCAAATCTTCCAAAGTCCTTGCAATCCTACTATAAGCCCACTTCATACGCTGCAGATACACAAGAGGTTGATGATCGGTTTTTATCACAAACCTCACACCATACAAAAATGGACGCAACACTTTCAAACAACATCTTATCGCAGCCAGCTCTCGTTCCACAGTCGAATACTTTCGTTCTGCAACATTCATAGCCTTGGATACATACCCAATTATTCGCCTGACATTCTCTCCATTCAAACGCTGCTCTTGCATCAGAAAACCTCCCATACAATACCCACTCGCATCTGTATACAGTTCAAGCATTTTTGCATTTACACTATAATCTGGGTAAGCCAATTCAACATCTTCAGCCGCTGCCTCTTTCAGTCTCTCATACGCCTCATTCATCTTATCATTCCACTTGACAACCGTACTACCTTTCTTGCCCATCCACTCAGTCAGAGGCTTACTCACACCAGAACAATCACGTATAAACTTTCGCTGGAACTCAATCAAACCCAAAAACGACTTCAGTTGCTTCACAGTCACCGGTTTAGGAAACATTCGCACCTTCTCAACATACTTCGGTGATTTTCGCAACCCATTCTCACTCACCATATGCCCAAGGAATTCCACTTCTTTCGCAAACCATTCACACTTCGCCACTTTCACCTTCACACCAACACTCTCCAACGTTCTCAACACATCATTCACCAATCTCATTTGCTCCTCAAAAGTCTCAGTCATAATCAAAATATCATCTATAAACGCAATCACATTCTTACTCGCAAACTTACTCAACACAACATTCATTGCCCGCTGGAAGGCTCCGGGAGCATTAGCCAACCCAAAGCTGAGGTTCCGGAACTGGTAATGCCTCTTTGAGGAAGAGAAGGCAGTTACTGGCCGGCTCTCCTCAGCAATGGGCATCTGGTAATACCCCCGTACCAGATCCAGCTTCGTAAACCACTCCATCCCATGCATACTATGCACACACTCAGATACCACACACATCAGAAACCTTTCTTTCACAGTCCTTTCATTCACCTTTCGATAATCCACACACAGACGCAATCTTCCATCTGGCTTACGTACAGGTACAATTGGACTATTCCATGCACTCTCGCTCTCTTCAATCACCCCCAATTGCTCCAATTCCAAACACTGCTCCTCGGCCGCTGATAGATTGGGGAGTCCTCCTTCAGGACAATCTTGAATTCCGGGAGCTTTGCAACCCCGAAATCGAGATCACCCTTACTGAGGGCTCCCTTTCGCTCAAATATCATTCGATACACATCCTCCCTTTCATACTTAGTCAAACATCCATCCAATTTCACCATGTCCTTCACCTCATTATACATCCATTCACATGTCTTTTCATTCGCAACATTCACCCTGATATCCGTACTATCATCCATACCTACCTCATTGACAGTGGAGAGGTGGCCCAGTACATCTCCGACTTGGATTCCCCTCACCTGCCCTTTCACACTGGGGTCGGCCTGCACACATACAAAAGGATCATTCATTCTCATCAAGCCATCAAACACACAAGCAACACGCCTTACCTTATAACACGCATCCTTTCCATCCAATATCACAGTGTTCTCACTCACATTCAAACTAACATCCTTACTCCAACTCACTCTAACAGACACCCTTTCACCCTTCACAAGTCTTACATTCTCCATAGCAGTCACCTCAATACCAGTAAACACACTCCTCAAAACACTACCATCTTTCCCTACATATAACTTATACACCCCATTTTTACCAATCTTTCTCTCAATCTGATCACTCGCAGGATGCACAACCATACGATTCATTTTCATAAAATCATACCCCAAAATCACACCATACTCACTACTCACCTTATCAATCACAGAAAATTCACATTCATTCATCATCATACCATGCATTCGAACAGCTGACCTTATCATTCCAATCACAGGCACTCTCCTATTACCAATACCTACCAAACTACCCTTGCACTCAGACAGGAGGGCTTTCTCGCTAACCTTGTCATACACATCTTTATACACCAAGCTCGCCTTGCATCCAGAATCTATTAAAGCCAAACACTCAATTCCATTCAATTTCACCTTCACACTCAGACACTCATACTTCCTACCAGACAGCACTTTCACACTCGACAGACTTACCAACACATTACTCACACTCATGCACCCAGAGGATACTTCAGCAGGTACCCTCTTACAATTCAGTTTCCCGCTTCAGACTTTCCATTCACACCTTGCGCTCTCAGTCTAATCCAACACTTTTCACTTGAATGTCCTTCCATCGCACAATAGCTACATACATTCCTCTGGTCACGACACATCCTCGCATAATGACCAGCCTTTCCACAATTACCACAAGCATACTTCACACTCCCCCCAGCAGTTGCTCCACCATTCAACCTCGGACAATCTTTCTTCAAATGGCCTATTTCTTTACACTCAAAGCACTCTTTCACACTTTCCTGGCAATCCTTTATCATATGCCCTTTCTTACCACAACCAAAACATGCACCAGATGTCCACCTACATTCTGCCAACATATGACCTTTCCTTCCACACCGATGACATTCCACAATCTTTCTCCCACCATTTGATCTCTCGTTTGCTGGGACATACCTCGGTTTCTCTCTCATATATCCGTTCCCACGCTTGAAATTCATCTGTCCCCTTCCATTTGACCACCCTCCATTTACCCATCCATTCTGCCGGCCCAGGAAGTTCGATATCACTCCAGCTGGTGCAGCCTTCAGGGCATCCCTGTAGCTGACATACTGCTGGGGTGGATGAAAGCTCCTGGGCTTCTTACCCCCAACGTTCACACTGTGCCATCCATCCCCTTCTAGATCGCTTTCATCATTAAATCGTCCATCTTCCAACAGCTCCAACACATCCTCCCACATCAACCGTTCACCTGTCAGTCTCATTCTCTCCTTTCTCTTTCCACTCAGCCATTCACTCACCTTTCGCGGGATCGTGTCCAAAAACTTCCTCATCAGTGGTTTACATTCATTTACATCATCATCACCATACCTCTTTCTGGCCATACTCTCAAGCCTATGTGCATACATGTTCACACTTTCACTTTTCCCCATTCGAGCCTTCTCAAATTCATTTACCCTTTTATACTTCACACTCTCTTTCATTCGTTTCACCTGTCCAATCATCCGCTTCTTCACCACATCGTACCTTGGTTCCCCCACACTTGTAATCACGCGGAAAAACTCCAATACTTTTCCCTCCAAACATTCCCCCAAAACATTCATCCAGTATCCCTTATTCTCCGGGTACTTGAGCTTACAATATCGCTCAAATTCCCCGAAGAATTCTTCCACACTTTTCCCACCATGTAACCTAAATCTATCTATCTTTGGCACTTCCCTTATCAAAATACCCTTTCCCACATTCACTTCACTCTCACTTGAGCTGCCTTCACTCTCACTCATATCAATCATACCATCACTCTCTCCTTCATCCGAGTACAATGAGTCCACACTCTTGCCTCTTACCTTCCTATCCTTCCCCTTTGCACCACTCTTCCTTCTTCTCTTGCATTCAGCTCTCTTCAATTCTCCGTCCTTCCTATCACTCATAATCACCCTATCCTCTCTAGACTCGCACACACTCCCATTGATCCCATTAGTCTTATCCCCTTCAGTCGGAGCAGGGGTCAAGGTCGAGGGTCCTAGGGCCGGTCCTGACCCCTTCATCATGTCATACAAGTCCTTCATCCGTTGGTCGACCTGCTTCTGTCTCTCGTCCATTTCTTTCCTCATCTTGTCTGTCTTCTCATCCATACTCATCACATCACTCTTCAATCCATCAATCACGTTCCTCAACATCATACATTCCTCCTCTTTCTGCCTCAATTCCAGCCTCAGTCTCACAATCTCATCATGGAGGCCCTGTTCCACAGAAGCCATCCTCCCAGGTTAGTAACAGCGATAGACAAAGGTGAAAAACAACCAAACTACCTGCCACGCTAATTGGGTATGGACTGCAATCCAATCCCGTCACGCTCCCGGTTTCGAAGTCTCACGTCCCTATTCGGGCGCCAAATGTAGCGGGCCGAAAAATTTAGACTAACCCCAATCGATCCAACCCGCTTCCTACACTAATCCGGACGTGAGAAATCGAAGGAGAATGAAACGGATTGTATGTACAGTCCTTTACTAACACGAAAAAAATATAATATTTACAAAAATATGGGTAAATGTGCACCCAATGAGCCTATATATATATATATATCAGAAAAAATTAATAAGTCCCACTTATAATTATTATTAATTGATTTTAGGAACAATAAGAATCAAACAACCCAAATAAAATTTGGGTTACTACAGTCAATAAACAACAAAAGATGGGCTCACGTTATACAGTCCCTTTACTTACAAAATTTTTGTATTCAAAATTGCACCTCCGAGCTTGGACTAAGATAGGTAACCTTGTTAGAGTTGTGTGGCTCTAATAAGCCCTCCTTCGTTAAAGCTAAACTATTTTATACACAATCAAATAGGACAGAACATGGCCTGGAACCCTTGTCCTATACTAATGGCCTTTGGTATAATAATAATAACAGTTATAGCTTCAATTACAGGGGTAATTTACAAGTGCTTGCCCTCTTATCTTTCCAAATTATGGCGCCTGGAAAATAAGAAAAAAAATTTATAATAACATGCTAATCAATAAAAAAACAAACAAACAAAAACCAAACCCATTCCCATTCACACACACATTCTTACAGAGGGAGGGAGAGGGTACTTAGAAAAGGGGTGGGAGAATGGCCCTTTTACACACACTCACATTCGCTCCACCACAACGTAGCGCCGTCCTGTTGGAACCACATGTCTTCAGTATCTATATCAGGCATATAATCCAATTGAGCCACAAGAAGTTGCTTATCATCGATCTGTAGGTCTCGCCGTTGACGGTTATGGCAATCCCATCTTCGTTCTTAAAAAAATACGGACCGATGATTCCGTTAGAAGAAAATCCGCACCAAACAGTGGCTTTATTTGGATGCAATTGGTGCTGGTGTATCTCATGTGGTTTGTTTTCGTCCCAAATCCGAAAATTTTGCTTGTTCACAAATCCATTCATCCAAAAATGGGCCGCGTCGCTGAAGATGATTTTTATGGGGAAATTTGGGGCAACTTCCAACTGCTCTAAAGCCCAATCAGCGAACACACGGCGTTGTCTATGGTCGTTTACCTTAAGTTCCTGGGTAAGTTGGATTTTGTACCCAAGTCCCTTCGCATAATTCGCCAAACTGAAGTCGCAGAAAGGCCAAGTTCTTGTGAATGACGAGAAATTGACTGCCTCGGATTTTCCCGTACACTCTCATTTACAGGAGCGATGTTTTCAGCAGACCTTGCGTTTCGGTGACATACGGGTGTTGGCTGATCGTTAATCGACCCTTTTGCCTCGAATTTGGCCACCAAGCGTCGAACAGTGGACTCCGCAGGACGATTATGGCGAGAATAGAAATCACGTAATGGGCTGAACGTTAGTCGAACGGAGCACTGAATTTGATAATAACCTTTGATGATTTGCGCACGCTTTTCAACGCTATAACCTTCCATCGTGATTTGAAAAGTACTATTGAACAGTTCCCAGTGAGGTTGCAAGATTTCACTTCAACAACATGGCCACTATCGCCTGACAAAGCTCGAGCGTCCTTGTTGAAAGCCCCTTTAGTAATTAATACATCAAAACTTATGACTTATTTATTTATTTTAATAAAGTTGCGTGGAGATTTAAAACATATGCAATTTTAACATGTCAGTTAAATTTACCTTAAATTATGTTAGATTTTGAATGTCTATCGTAAACTTAATTTTTTCAACTCATATTATTTTTTGTTAAATGTATTGCACAAAATGCAGCTAAGCATGTCAGTAATTGCATATGATAAAAACAACAATATTTATTTACTGCAATTTTTCAATTAACATATTTTCTTTACAACAAATATGCCTAAAATACTGCATAGTAATTCTAAAACCAACTAGAAACATACATATACAACTGTAAATGTTAAAATTTTATTGTCGATGTAAGCAATTAAAAAGAAAATTCTTCTTTTTTCAGGACAATTTTTTTAAGATTCAAATTCCTAACAATATTTAGAAATATTATAATGGCCCCCACGTTGAAAACCACTGCTTTATTCAGATAAAAAATGGAGCTGTTAATCTTTAGGGTTTTTTTTTGGGGTGGTTTATCTTCAGATGATCCATCGTCGTATTTTGTTTTTTGAGGTCAAGTGTTCTAAAATTAAATTTTGTACTGCATGACTCCTTTTAACATCCATTCCATGGCAATGCCCCAAGCACATTCACTCTAAAACTCTATGCATATTTATCGTAAAATTCTTCTGATGATACAAGTTTGAACCTGTATTTCACTTGGAACATTGTAATATATTACAAGTTAGGAGGACGTGTACGACCTCCTCAAAGTCTATGAACAAAATTATGATGGCTGTGATTATTTATTCTAAAGCCAGTTTAAATCCTTTTCTGTTGGATAAAGCTCAGAACAGAGTTCTATTTAACGCCCACTTCGTCAAGTGGTGGCCTTCATACTTTGTTCACAATCATTATGTTGATTTTGATCACTGCTTTTTAAATGCCTCATCAGACAACGACAAAGTGTCAATCTATTCCGAAAAAGTTCATTTCCTTAAAGGATGTTAATCTTAGTATACTAATTCATCTTCTTTACAGTATACTAATTCATCTTCTTTCCCCTACACTAATTCATATTCTTCACACTATAATAGTTCATCTTTTTCATATTATACTAATTCATCTTCTTTGCAGTATACTAATTCATCTTCTTCACCGTACACTAATTAATCTTCTTCCCATTATAATAATTCATCTTTTTCGCATTGTACTAATTCCTCTTCTTGACCCTTGAATAATTCATTTACTCATTCATCTTCTTCACAGTATATTAATTCATCTTCTTCACAATATACTGCTAATTGAACTTTTTCATGATATGCTAATTCCTCTTCTTCAGTGTAAACTAATAATATTCTTTACCGTACACTAATTCATTTTCTTTACATTATACTATTTGATCTTTTTCACATTATACTAATTCATCTTCTTCACAGTATACTCATTCGTTTTCTTTACAATATACTAATTCATCTTCTTCACAGTATAGTAATTCAGCTTTACACAATATACTACTATTTCATTTTTTCTCATAGTATACTAAATCATCTTTTTCGCACTTAACTAATTCATGTTCTTTACCTTACACTAATTAATCAAAATATGATTAAATTCATTTTCTAGTATTTAAATTTTAAGCTAAAATTATTACGTTCAATTTTATCACTTTTTTCTTCCATTTTGTCTATCTCCTTATTCGAATTTTGCTGGAAAGAGCTCTAATGAATTTGAATATGGTGAAAATGATTTGCAAATGTTTTATGATGCAATGGGGAGTTTTACTGAAAGCTAAATTAACTAATTATTTTATTTAGTTTAAATTTTGGCAATAATGCATGTTTCTATGATACCAAACAATCAAAAAGTCATGCTTATAAAGTTTAAGAGAATCCCATAAAGAAGTGATGAAAGATATTAAAATCAACTTTATTTTTATTTAGTCGGCTTTAGGTTTTTTGTATATCTTTCATTTGCAATGGCGTTAAGTCTTCTCACAATTATTTTGGAACAGTATAGACATCGGATTTTAACTTATATTCCATTTTATTGAATTCGTCCTCACTACTTACCATTTGTATCCCAAAAATTCTGTGAAAGACATATTGTGAAATTATATTCTCTTAAGATATTAAAAGGTAATGGCAGAACGTCAGAGACCAATAAAATTGAATTCGAGCTAATAGCCTCATGTCTATTCTTCTTAAAAATAATCTTGAAATACCTCAACTTCACAATAAAACGATATTTCTGGAACTCAAATCCTAGTGGGGAAAATCGAGGTCATTAGTTGCAATATCTGCAGTATTGGTCCCATTAAATTACTAATCAACTCCCTCTTGCAGTGCGACTATCCACTTCAGCACCTAAATCGTGAGCCATGGCTTTCCATTCTCGTTTTATGGCGTCCAGTCGTTGGTGATTTAAGAAATATGGACTTTGCTATCCATGGACTCTTATTTCACCTTTTAGTGCCTGAGTTGCGCCTCGTCACCACTTGTGTCCAATAACGAGGTGTGCCACCTTGCTGGAAAATCTATACATCATTAACCAATTGCTTTGAATCTCTGTGAGATTGCTATTCAAAGACATTTTAATAGTATTCTTTAGTTATACGGATGTTCCTCGGATGAAATGTAAGTGGTAACACTCTTGGATGAGAAGGAACTCTATACATGCATGGTCTCCTGCTGATGCGCTGTTGAAATGATGCGACTAATGGTGATCCTCTCTTTATTGCTAATCTTGACAATCTACCTTGCTGAAGCTAGGAGGAGTGCTCTATCAGATACTTTCCGAATAAGGTGAGCCTGTCCTTGATATTTGTATAAGGAGAAATAAATTCTTTCTGCCACGAGTAAGGTGTTAATAAAATCTGAGCCTCTGTCCTCTCGGATACACACACACACGTTAGTCATAATAAAGTTTCCTCTTAGTACAACAGGGTACCAATAATTACTGTAAGTTCTGACACCTGATGAACACTTAGGCATGGCCAGAAAACTTTGGCGTGTTTGCTGTGACCTTCTTGAACTTTCTCCTAATTTTATGGACGAAATATCACTAGTACTAGTCTCTTAATTTCTGGAGATGGGCAATAATGCCTTTACAAGTTGTTTGGGGAAAAATATAATACGATTTTCTCTTCAAATTCCCGGATCTAAACTTCCTTGAGACTGGTAGAATTCAATATTTGATTGTTGTATGGAGGTCGTGACGTTTGGAATGCCCCAATTTTTGTTGAGTTGGAGCTTTATCCATCGATTTCAAAAGGATTGAATGCCAGAAAAGTGGTCTTAAGTGTGTAGTTGGTTGCCAAAGAGCCAATTATTCGGGCGTTGTTTCCAGGCTAACCAAAAAGCAGCGTTCTACTACCAACAGTTGAATAGATTGCAGAAAAATTGGAATATAAGCATCTAGCAGTATTGACCACAGAGGCGCCATCTTTCATCATGACTACCCAACACCTCATATAGCTTCCACCACACAAATAAAATTATTAGTCAGTGGCTGGGAAGTGTTATCTCATCATCCATATTTTCCATGACCTTGCACTAAAAGATAGATTACCATCTATTTTATCTCCTTATAACAATTGTGTTGGAAAAAGCTTTGTTGCAAAGAGGGTTTTACAGGAGCCGAAAATATTATTTATCATAAATATGGTACGACGTAGATAATGATGGAATTTATAAGAAAGAATAAAAAATTGTTTATTTTACAAAATCGTCTATCTTTACCCTAAGAAAATTGGTAGAACTCTTGAACATATAATACTCAAATGATAAATGATGATTTTTGATGTCATAAGATGGATTAATTTAACTTTTCCCTCTGTATTCATAATATTTTATCTATATTTAATTTGTTATATGAATGAAGACCTAAGTCTTTTCTCTTTCGAAATTAGAATAGTTATAAAATCGCTTACGAAGAAAATAGATTTCCGTCTTTTTTTTATGAATTAGGTGAAGAGAAATGTTCGAGACGCTTAATCACAGTCATTATATTAACAATTGCCTTAAGAATTTAATTTATCTAGTTTTTTATAAGACTCATTTAAGTCCGTACATGGTGCGGAAGGTATTCGTTCGTCAGATTTGGTCAGTTTGACTTCATGACATTTGCAGATCTCATTCGGTGAAAATGCCTATGTTTTAGATAACAGCATCCAGGCCGGTGTGGTAGGTCGCAGAACCTTGTGTGTTACACGTAAACCCTCCCAGCAGCTATTCGGTCACTAATCCGGGAGATTTACCGACAACAATTCACCGAGATATACAATTTACAGAGAAGGTTTAAAAAAAAGTTTTAAAAGGTTTGAACAGATAAAATACTTAAAATTTAAGTTTCGGGTGTAGGTTTATTTGATGTTAAAAAACAAGGTGATGAGCTATCGCGTGAAAATACTCGATCATATTTTCATAAGAATGGAAGGGATCTACAATTTCTTTGATGCGTTCAGCAGAGTCGCGGTCTATTTTCTTTTGAGGATGCCATTTCCTTCCAGCTACGTATTGCCTGAGGTGAACATCATTATAGTTTTGTTATTTCTTAAGACATTGTATAAACTTGCGTTTCAAACTCTCTCTGTCATCCTTCGACCGAATTGTTTGTTTTGTGTAAACCATCCCAAACTGTTTGATAGACGTTCCACATCGCGTGCGCAAACTTCGGAGGTCGGCGACGATTTCTTCTGTCAGGACGTTCTATCTAGATATCTTCGAGGTAATCGATTACGACTTGTGATTCAGGGGGAAGATATTATTGTCGCACAAAAATTCAAATGCAGTTACAACCGTGTCAACAGGTACAAATGCTAAAGGAGACAAATAACGGAGAAGTAAAGCGAAATTTGCATCCGTTTCATATTTTCTTTTGAGTCCATTAGTTTGTATCGCACGAAAAATACACTGCGAGAAATGGAAGCAGCACTCTCTTAATATTGCACTAGGGAATTTTTCTTTACAAGCTTTAATCATTGCCGGTTCAAAATCAATAGTTATTGATACTGAGATAAACAAGGGTGCACTAATTTTCATCTGCTCTAAGAGTGTACTACTATAGGTTTCTTCCGATTTATCTGGTAATAAAGCGTAAATTAGCAGAATTTAAATGTTTTTCTTCAATTCATGTAATGTATATAGCTGGTGGAACAGTAGTGGAACTGTTTTAAACGTTCCCTCAGCATACTAATGGTCACTATTTGCCAATATCTGAGCATTCCACTGGGGAGCAAAAATTAATATCCCCTTCTCAATAGGCCGGGAATCATATAGTAAAAAGTTATCACCTCTGTAAGATTTAATATATTCGTTAGTGAAAGTTGATTCACTATGATACAGTGGGAAAGAAGGAAGAGAATTATTTTGCAACCGGATATTTATTATTGTTCTTTTAATACTCTACGTTTTCGGAAGTTTACTATCTGCCGCTTCACTACACTCTTTCAGCTTGTTCGACGTAAGAGGTGCGTCGGTGGTCGATTTAGCACTTTTGTGGATCTTTTCAATGATCTTCTGTGCTTCGTTATTAGCGGCGTCACACACATGATTATGTTCGTTCAGAGTTTTAACAATTTCATCGTCAAATGTAGTTATTAACTTTTGGAACAGCAGATGGGGTCAGTGTCTCATCTAAGAACGAGCCAGAGTCATGCAGATGAAACTGTAGCGACAATCATGGTCTTCGGTGTCGTCAGCAGCAAAGGTGACGTCAGACCACCACACTTTGTTTGATGATATTTATCGCACTTCCAATATATTTTATTATCACTTTGTTTGTCTTTATAAAAGAAATAGCCATTGCTAATCAGCTTCTTCTTTCTCTTTTCCCCAATTTTAGAAATTGGAGAGGCATGATGGGTTAAAAGTTCGAAGTACACTTGAAGACTTGTGTCGAACATTAAACTTTAAACTGACGAAGTACTACCACGATGCTGGCGTGAGTTACTAATTCGTTTTTTTGAGTTTGATTCTGAGAAATTGTATATCTCGGTAAATTGCAATTCTCGATAAATTGTATATCTCGGTAAATTGTATATCTTGATAAATTGTTGTCGCTAAATCGTTGTCAGCAAATTATTGTTGATAAATCTTCCGCAACCCATTCGGTCAATCTAGGGCTTCACCACCTGTCGGTGTTCAGCCTGAGGCTCTCAGGAAAGTAGTGTGGTGGTCTGAAGTCACCTTTGCTGCTGACGACACCGAAGACCATGATTGTCGCTAAAGTTTCATCTGCATGACTCTGGCTCGTTCTTGGATGAGACACTGAACCCATCTGCTGTTCCGGAAGTTGATCTTCTTGTGTTGGCAGAAATTCCTCTCGTCGGATCAGAATAACAGCATATCTGGCTCTAACGAGTGTTTCAACTTGTGGATCAGCTTTTTAGTGTGCTTGAGTCATTTTTCCTGAATAGGATTGGGAAGAAGTTGTCCGTTGCTCATCATGTTTGAAAAATAGCGAATACCCTAATACACAACCAGCCTTTCTGGGATCATTATTGATGAGCACCTAGATTTTCAGCGACGAATTCAAGCAATATGATAGCGTCAGATCGTCGACCATGGGTTTTTTCCACGCTACCACCTTGTAGATGAATCCTGAATCTTCTAACTCATTTTTGACGTTGGGGAAGTCTGATATCTTCTTGTTTGTCCTTCCTGCGCGGATTAAAAAAAATTAGGGAAAGGGGTGCAAAATTCCATAGTCCATTTTATGCAAAACATAAAGCAAAAATGTTTATTGCTTTTAGGGAAGAAAATGACCGACAACATATGCGTAGAATAAACACTTGAAAATTGCGAACTAATACCGTCTACACCCTGTAGTTTATACTATTTATCACTATTTTTCTACGTTTAACCATTGTTTTTTATTTAATTCTAATAAAATATGGGAACAACAAAATATTTGAAGCTAATCGTGCATAGATTTTTGCAATGAGTGAAAGAGGTCTCAAAAGATGATAATCGATGGGAGCCGTTCTGGATGTCAAATTAGTCCATATTTTCCGGAAGGCTGTTTTTGAATTGCTTCAAAACCATTTCGGGGCTCACAATAAAATTCAGGACCGACGACAGATTGGCTTTTATGAACCAATTTGGAAGGACTATTTATTCATAATCACTTCTGGCTGGACACAACCATTCCTTTTCCTGTTTTAGAATAAGGAAAAAACAACAGTTCCTCCCCCGTGTTTTAAAGAAAACCAAGTAGGTTTAACTGTAATGGAGATCGAGATGATGGTGTGTAAGCCACAAAACAGAGAACAGACTCATTCGTGTCGTCTTTAGTCAATAACGTGAGGCTGACATGCCAAGAATTCGTCGTCAACTAATAGACTGGTAAATCGGCCGATTGTAGCTTGTGTCATAAGGTCATATAAATACAGATCATCATTCATTACCCATCAATACAGACTCATACTCTCACCTAAATTGAAGTTTTCGCTAATGAATGCTACAGACCGTTCTGGAGCATTTTTTCATCAAGTCAATCTTCGAAATAAAAGCGAATTTCCTAAATTTGAGCAAATAAAAAAATTAATGATGAAACCTCATTTAATAAATCACATTAAAAACTACATATTCATCACCGTAGGAATTCCCAACAGGACTTTGCAATCATAACAGATAAGACGAATTATTAATATCATTAATGCCTATAAATTCCAAGGAAATTAGTATATGAATTATTTTATAGTAGTAATATAGATAATTGTATTATTGTTTCATTTGCTTTGTAATTACAACCTTATAGAGTATTATTAGAATTGATATTATGAATATTATATTTCTTTCTCTAATATTCCATTACCATAATAAATTACTTTCGTAAATATTGGCTCAAGAAATTTAAAGTGGATTTACATAAATCACGACGGGAGAGACACTTGCCATTTTTTGAGAAATTAGTTTAATCTAATTCTCAAATTATTTTTGGATGATCGGTTGAAAGAGAAGTCAACTTTAAATTAAATTGTGGGCCCAACTGGCAAATAAAATTCCCCTTATATTTCATTATAATGGCACAATTTAGGAAGATAAGAGGCAAATGTCATAAAATAGGATAATTACATTAATTTCTGACGCTCATATAATCGGTACATGTGAAAGACCCATTTATTAGGGGCAGGGGGGTTCAAATCTGACTTCTTACAGGCGGGACTTTGAGCTAAAATGGTTGAATGTGTGAACGGATTGTTGGGTGGATTGTAAAATTGGCCTAATGCAAGACCTCTTTAAGAATTCAAGAAATTTAATACGAATTTTAAGTCTCATTTATTTAAACATTTCTCTTCAGCCTCGCGGAGGTATACTAAGGGTTCTTAGGATATTTACTTTTCTTAGATTGGGTTGGATTAGTTGTTGGTTTTATTTGATGTTTTTTTAGTTGCTTGCCCTGTAACGAAAGGTAAATAGATCGTTAAGGGTGATTGTAAAATTGGCCTTTTACAAGACCTCTTGGAAAATTCAGGTAATTCAGTACGAATTTTAATTCTCATTTATTTAAATATTTTTCTTCATTCTTTTTAATTTCTTATTAGTTGGATAAGAGGCCTAGGTCGAGCTTAAGTGGGGCTCTAGCAAAGGTATGCTAATGGTTTTCTAGTAAATTTTGTTTCTTAGTTTAGATTGGGTTGGTTTATGTGATGGTTATATTTAATGATTGTGAACTGTTTGGCGTGTAATGAAGGTTATATCAGATTGATATGGCTGGTTGGTTTTATTAGATTTTATGAGTGGTTTGCTTTTTGACAGTTGACCAGTTTATTCGGCTTTAATGTTTTTATTTATTTTGTATGGGTTGTTTTTTGATCTGTAGTTAAGGTTGTTTTGGTTTGTTAGTGTTATTAAACGAATAGGACTAAAACTATGAATTTTATGTTAAATTGTTTGGGTTTGTTGATCCTGTATAAGGTTTGATAGTTTTCACTTGTTTATCTTTTATTATTAACTAACCTAACCAAACATAACCTGCACCATTAACACCAACAGCAAATGATGCATAAGATAAATTCATTTTTATATCTTTCAGCGCCCCTGCTTTGAATTATATCTGTATATTTAAGTTTTGTCTGCAAGTTTTGTCTATTCACAAATTCAAAGACTTTTCTCTCGGCCATATCATGAATATATTTCTCCTATCTTTTTCTCTCGGTTTTTATCAATCCTTTTCCATAGATTTAATTTATTACAGTTAAATAAGTCTCTCCTCCCTCTGCTGCATTGCTTACGTCGAAGGCCTAAGTGTCTCACTTCGAAATAAGAAAGAATCATATCAAATATATTTGCCCAAAACTATGCACCATCATCCCCTTCAATTTTATCTAATTGTTGAGAGAAAATGAAGGAAAATCCTCCAATTCCATATTCCTTTTTAATTCAATACTAACAAAGGTTAAGTTAGTGATTTTGTCTCATTTTAAACAAAATATGGGAATTAGCAGTGAAACGCTCTTTTTCTCCTGCTGCATTCGACATAATTTCAAAAGAGGGTCGTGTTAGTGTTAGAAAGAGTGGAACGAGACCTTGAAACCAGATAATCAATTGGGATAAGGTGTTGAGGGGAGGATGGGGAAGAATCCTCGAGTTAAGTGCATGGATCGGTGAATGCTTCAGTTTTGCAGCCTGTAATATTACCAAATTAGGTCCTTTTAGGTCAGACTGTTTAAAAAAGAAAGATTACGGCAGTGTTGATTACAATAAAGCTCAGGAGGTTCTACTTTTACCAATCAGTTTAAGCTGAATATTCATACCCCCGAAGAATTCCTGCCATCTCCCCTAAATCCCCTCATTTATTCCAAATCGCTTCATATTCCGCCCAATCCCGCTCATACACCACAACTCCCACCTCATTTTGCCCCAAATCATTCTCATATCACCCTAAATCCACACATATACCCCCCCAAACCACTTCATATCCAACAGAGGCCTAGTATCGTTGCCACCTTAAAAAGCGACTATTCCCGGATAGGACCACCGCCCGGATACGGAAATTCACATAAAGACCAAAATGACAATCGCTTGCAAGTTCGAAGGAATCAGGGCTCGATCCTCGTTGAAAGGCTAAATGCAGAAAGAGAGAGTACTGTGCTTTGCCACCAACGAGCGAGTGGGGGAATTCTTCATCCTTTCGTGGCCCAGGGGATAGTCACCCGTTCTGCGTCAAGGGAGTGTGGAAATGGAAGAAAAACGTACTGTGGCTCTTATATGCGCTAAGCCTACTTATTTTGGAGAGGGTCGGGGGGATATGGAAAACATTTAATAATATGAAAATAATTTTGTTGATTATTCAAAATTCTTTCAAGAGGCGTTTGAAAACTCAACGCCTAGTTATGTATAGAGAAGGTTTCTAAGGGCGTTATTAAGTAGGCCTCACCCCTTATAACACTATCTTGAGACTTCTCATTGTTAGATTTAAAAAATATATATTTGGAACTTTATATATCTCCAAATTTGAGAGAGAAACATATTTTCTCTGGCATTTTCTGGCTAATTTATATTGAGTTTTGTGCAAAATTTCGCGCGGCCATAATGATGTTTTTTAAAGAAATTTTACCCTTTAAAACTATAAAAGAAGATGATTGTAATGAAACTGGCGTAAAAATAACGAAATGTAAATAAAACTACCAAACATCTACCCTCAAGGCACGGGAGGCATTCATGAGAGCCACCGCATGAATTCGAGAGCTTCTTTCATTACACTTCTCTCACTTCTTTCTCGCTTGCTCTCTCACTTTCCCTCTCTTTCACACCAGACATCCCAGAGTAACTGCTATAATTAATGCGTATTGGTGTTTATTTTATACGTCCTACCGCGCTCTCTTTCTGGCACATATTTGGTGAAAGTGTGGAAGCAAATCGGTATCATCTAAACCCTAAAAGGAACTATTCCCTCCTTATAAATTTTACCCCCATGTTTTTTGTGCGTGTCCTTCTTTTTCTTGTTTGATTTTCAGGTCTCTTCTCTCTCTCTCTCTCTCTCATTTTGAATATAAGGAATGTGTTAATAGTCACTCTTTGTACAGCTGAAGGACGTGGTCGTGATGCTCCGAAACTAATCCTGTACCTGTAAATAAAAAAAGCGATTTCTCTCAAAGCTTATATTTTTCACCTTTGCAGGTAAATTTAAACTTCTTCATTTTGTCATCTCGTTTTCACCCGAAGATCCTTCATAAAGGACCATTTATGAGGAATTACTAGGATAGAGATGAATAAAAATAGACGCCTACTAATTAGCATATTTGCCCTGCAGTTCTAGAAGGACCTGTCAGGGAACTACTGAATTTAAGGGCGTGTTAAGAGCGAAATTATTTCAGTTTTTGTCATCGTCAGTAAAATTTGTATATTTTCACTGTTATTTCGTATCATGTGTTTTTCCTCCTTTAAGAACTATGGCACTGTTAACGAGTGCCAGTTTTTAAATCCTTGAATGACAAACAGATGGGACGGAAGAAATAAAATTGCCAAAAAAACAAACGCAACTCAGCGCAATGTGGAATAATGAGAATTGTTATAATTTACCAATTTTTTGCCACCTAAATCATTTTTCAACTTTTTTCTTACGAATTTTTTAATTCTCCTATTACATTTTCTCCTATTCGTTCTACGTTAACGAGATAACCGTTACCGATCATCATATATAGTTGTCACTCTACTACAGCTCTCATTTGTTTATAGTGCTTTCCATAATCCTTTATTCGAATGTGGAAATTTGGACAAGAATTACCGCCCATCTCCATTCCGGTGTGGGATTTTGCAATGAGGCCACGATAACATCAGAATTATGAAGCTCCGACCTTTCATTTCCTTTAGGTTCCGCAACATTTCCATTTTATCGTACATTTTACATTAGACGTCTTTCATTTGTGCCTTAAGGATTAGTTTTGGTGTATATTAATTCGCCCATTTTTTTGTAAATGGGTTGAAAAAAAATCTCTTTGTATTATTTTGGCGTGATTTGTTTCATTATCATTACAAACGAATATGATTGTTATATAACAGTTAAGATAAAGGATTGTAGCTGACGTGCTCACAATCATTCACACGTGTGAGTATAAACGTACAATAGGTTTTGTGTAATGATGTATATAAATGTGATTATTGATACTTTTCTTGTATTCAGTGAGAAAGAACTTGGAACTGAAAATGCTTGAAAGCAATTATTTCTTCCGTCCTATGTGTATATTTGCATGTACGTGTTAGTTTTGCAGAAATTGTTTCCCATAATAAAACTTGCACAAAATTGTAAAGTGCAAACAAACCTTAGCTGGCTATCGGTTGTCTATGGCAAATTAACTTAAGTGCAATAAAGCTCGAACAGTGTCTCCTCTTTCCCAAAATAAGTTATTTTTCACTAAATTTATATCTGTATTATATATATATATATATATATATATATATATATATATATATATATATATATATATATGCAAATTTTGTTGAAGACCATTATGTACGAGTATTTTGCCTTAATTAATTTCCTTTAGTAACTTTCTCTTCTTCTAACTATCTTTATTATTCCATCTTGTAAGTGGTGAATTACTTGTCCAGTATTCATCTCCTTTTTAATTGCTAACGCTCTGAGGATGATCGAATAAGATCGAAAGCTTATCAATTTAGTTTGTTTTTTACCAAACACATTCATATAAAAAAGAGATGAATACTGGACAAATAATCCACCATCTAAAAGATGGAATAAAAAAGATAGTTAGAAGAAGAGAAAGTTACTAAAGGAAATTAATTAAGGCAAAAAATTTGCATTCAAGAAAGAGTGCTACCGAACTACACTAATATATATATATATATATATATATATATATATATATATATATATATATATATATATATATATATAATTATATATATATATAGAGAGAGAGAGAGAAAGAGAGATAGAGAGAGAGAGAGAGAGAGAGAGAGAGAGAGAGATAACGAATACTTGATTGGTAGCTCAAAATCGGGCGATTCAATAGTCGGGCTAGCCAGGAAAAAACAAAAATCGTTCTCATTTCTTTATTTTTAAAGATATTCACCCCAAATTTGGCATGAAGCACCCTGGGACCAATGTACCTCGAGCTGTGAAGTTAAAATTTTATTCATTGAACAGATTCGGCGTAACGAACGAAAGTGTGACTTATTTAATGACAAATAAAAAATATAAACCTTATATTTATAACCGAAGTTGGTTATATTCAATTCAATTTTATTTGATAAGGCTGTGTACAATGTGATTCTTAGATACTAAAGGGTGTCTACTAATATCAAATTTCAAAATTCTATAGTTTTTTCCAGGTCTTTTCCAGGTACTTAAAAAAAATAAATGGCAAAATTTCTAATTAAAACTGTAATGAAAAATGGGTATATTACATTTAACTACAAACATATTCCAAGGTATATTCTAATAAATGAAATAAAGTAGGTAGCATCAATTAAAGAAAAAAAGAAGAAATCCCTCCAGGGCCCACACCTGACCAATCTAGCAAACAATTATATTTCCATTAGGTACCATCTAGCTAGACCCCCCGCATTTGATTTAATTTTTTTTAACTTTATAAATCTTTTTCATAGCCAATAGGTGAGTACCGACTATATTATTCTAAAATATGTATAATAAAGTAATAGCTAGTAAGAATCTAAGGTGTAGACACCCAGTACTAGTAACCTATTTCATGGTTAATCTGGATTCTAATATCTACCCTACAAAATAAAGATACATAAAAAATATCAGTGGCTACGCACACTTAAATTGACTTAGGACTTTTTCTCACTAGAAAGTTTTTTCTTCTTGTAGTCACTTTTGCTCCTGGTAGCTTTCTCTGGTGCATCCGGATTACCTCTTTTTATGCCTCTTATTTTGACTTTTGCATGGGCATGACTGTTAGCTTTTGACACCATATTTTTGCCCATGACATGGAAGAGGGACCTGGCGATGGCAGGGACAACGGTGTTGACCAGGCTGCAACCCTTTTGCACAGTCTAGCAGGGACATGCCTAAGTCATTGCTCATTATTTTCTTGTAGACACTCACGAACACTTCTTCTGAAGAGTAGGCCGCCAGGAACTTGACCCTCCTTTCGCCTGGTGTTATCATCGCCTTAAAGACTTCCACGGCCATCATGGCCATGTGGATGCACTTGTTTGAGGGCTAGAGGAGACCACCGTCGCGGTGGCGGAGTTAAATTATCTCTCTGAAAGTCTCTGGTATCTCGTCGGGGTCGGCCAACTGCATTGAGGGCATAAGGGTGTTGCCCTCTTCCAGAGTCTCCTGGCAAGAAGCACACTTTAAGCGGCTGTGGGCCTTTCTGGCCAAGTACCAGCAGAAATGTCCCACTTCGTTGGCCTCGTCCGGCTCCATTTTTCCCGGGTCCAACCTCCTGGATTCGATTTCCAGCTCCTTAGTAAACTCCTTAGCCAGTTGGTCGTTGTTTGTTTTCTGGGCGCTATGCCGTGTGACCATGTGTTCGTTGACTTCTTCCAGGGTGTATCCAGGCAGCTTGATGAGGGAGATGGTCCTGGTGAGGGTCTCTGCTTGGAAGAACTGTTTAGCCTCGGTCCAGTAGTTGGTGCCAGACATGTTGCGGCGGTGGCCAAAAGCATGCTCCTCCTTGTCCAAAGTCATCTTGCCAGGGCAGATGTTGACGATGCCCTGGTCCTTGTATTTATAGGATTAGTTCATAAGCAAGCCTATAATATATCGGCAAGATATGACCGATACCCATATATCGGCAAAGTAGCTGATATGGGCGATACCGATAACTTGCCGATATTATCAGTGCAACCCTACATAGGTAGCGTATAGTAAAAATATATACTTAAACACAAGGTTTTGGTATAAGTACTTACGCTAACAGGCCTAAAACGGGAAGTATTTAAGTGCAATCACCGTGGGCGACAGCGTCCCTCCCAAGCAACAGATAGGTATCATATGCTGGCTTCCCTTGTTTAACACACATTATAACTCATTTAATTAAATGGTAGGAGTCCAAATCTTCACTAACTACAAGTACTAGAGCTAACAGGCCTACAATGGCAAATAAATACAATTAACCTTATGATTTCAAAATTTTCCAAGATGGCGGCAGCGTCTCCCCCAGACTAAGTCGTAACAATGACGGGGATCGCCGCCTGGCGGGCATAGCGGCAAATTTTCGCGCCGACTGTCGCCCGACTATGGAAGCAGCTGACTCTGAAAGTTGCGGAAGCTCCCAATCAACTATTTGTTATCTATGAATATTAACCCACAGGAAAATGAAAAGATGAATCCAAGCCCTTTCGAACTATATTTGCAAGTTCATTTTCAAGAGGTATTATGCTGGCCAAATGACGACAGAGAATATTTGGGGGCCATTGTCTCCTTTACAGAATGTTCATGTCAAGAGTAGGGTAAAGCAAGCCGTTGTTTTGGGGCCCTATTGTTTTTGTACTCAGAGGTGCAACGAACTTTGAAAATTAAATTTTCAGTCAAAAATATTTTTTTCCAGATTGGAAAAGTGAATAATGATATTTATTTTGGGATTATTAGAACCCTCCACCAAAACCATATCATTTTCACTGTAGTTATTCTACATTTAATATATATATATATATATATATATATATATATATATATATATATATATATATATATATCCGATCACCATGAGAATTGTAACTTTTTTAGGTATATTTAGAGACAGAAATACAATAAGTTTTCACAAATATTCAAAATAAAAAAATATTTCAAATTTCAATACATATATGTAAAAATAAATGGTGATAGTGATGAAATATTTTGTTAAATTAGCGAAGAAGAGCAAGATATGAGTATGAGTAAGAAAAAAAATAGAGAGGTTTCCCCCGGAATTGTCAGGGGATCATATATTTATAATCTAAACGTTAATTATTTTAACTTTGATATTACACATTAATAGGGTTCGTTTTTGTATAAAATCATATTATTAAATTTTTAGAATAGGTTGTTCACATTATTATTAACATTGTTAAATTTTAATAAAACTAGATATCATTTTTGGTCGCATTCAATCACCGCGGTATCTACTTCATTCCAATTTGAGTTATTCTTTTATTCGTTGTTATTTATTTTAGTCTTGTCTGGTTATTTATAATAAACATATGTTAATCACTTTAGAGTAATTATTTATTCAATTTTTGTTAATATTATTTACTTCTCTCACTTTAGATTATTTATCAATAATTTATTTCACTCACTTGTTTTAATCACTTTATTTTCCATATTTACTCGCTTTTCTACTTTATTTATTCATTTTTGCTACTATAGTCACTTATTATTGCTATTTATTCTACTTTATTTATTCATTCTTTATTTTCATAGTCACTTTATTATCGGTATTTATTAACTTATTATCGTTATTCACTTATCGTTATTATTTATTTTTCGCACATATCACTTTATTATCATTATTTATACATTATTCTACACCTTTTCCTACTATAGTTTATCACTCAATTTCCGAAGTTTTTTGGCCACTTTTTATCTTGTTGTAGGTGGACATATTGACGGTGTGAATGCACGAGTCCAGGATGAACATCGCATGCTCCATCAGTGGTCCTCCTATTTCCTTTGGCGAACAAGGTCCTTCGTAGGTCCACTTGTATGTAACCGATTTCTTATACACAATCAATATTTAAAATGTTTTTAAACCTAATCTAAGTACATTCTTACCTTATACTAGTACTTCGGCACATGTCTTTTGTTCTTGATGACTTGTTTGAGACGTTCTAGCATCGATTTGATCATATTTTGGCACATTTCTTATAATATCTCAGTGCACTAGACCTTTTTGATGGCTTCTGTGAGGTTGGAGATCGAGGCAGTATTGTGACATTCCAACTTATTTTTTATAATGAGTCACATATGCTCGATCGGATTAAGATATGGACTATTATCAGGCCAATCTAAAACACCAATTTCTTTATAGTTGAGCCATTTACATACGATCTTTGGCTTGTGAAGAGGGGCCCCATCGTTTATAAAAGATGTTTGCTCATGCCATGCCAGTGTCGGTTGAAGTTTTTCCTTTAGCATGGCTAAATATCGTTCACCATCCGTGGTTGTGTTCTTAGGAAGAAATAATAAAGTCCAACTACCAAAATAGCTAAAGCATCCCCCAACAATCACACTTGGAGGGTGTTCCATTGTCTTGATAGTGTATTTAGGATTCATCCTATCTGATCCACGCGGGCGGCGCACCATTCCTGGAGGGCGTCTGAATGTTAAAAAAAACCGTTTTTCAATATCATCACTTGATGTGTTTTTTTACAAAACTCAACTCTTTTCTTGCGCATTTGGGCATTCAAGAAAGGTTTCTTGGCAGCATACCGAGATGGCAACCCTCACTGCTTTTGCAGCCGATTGAGAATTGTGAGCTCAGATACATCTTTAAGTAAATTATGATGTTCAAACTTAATTTCATTTGCTTTTATTGTTGGCTTCATTAACACAGTATGTTTTATTAATTTATCAGTACGTAATTTCGTCTTTCTAGTTCTCCCACGACCACTTTTTCGGACTAGAGTACAGGAAGCATCATCACTTATATGGCGTGAAACCCCCAAATTCACAGTACTTTGAGATATCTCTAAATGTTTTGCAATTTGTCTTCGTGATTTTTCAGCCTTATGTAACGCAACAATAGTATCTATTTTGTCACTTGATAGTTGTTAATTCTCCTCAATTAAAGGCTTTCTTAAAATACAGCACTTTTACTAAAAATTGTCGTAATTTTGTGAACATAGAGTATACGCTAGCAGCCAACTAACGCAACACAGAACCAGCAAGCCGCATGACTGCTCTACAAAACGCAATTTCCACCCCCCCCCTCCAATTCTATATCTACATTGGAACATATTTTAAAGCTTTTTAAAATATGCTAAAGATACATGTATTATGGATGGTGATCAGATATCTTTTGCTGTCACTGTATATATATATATACATATATGAATAACGTTACAGCCACGAGAAAAATGAAACAACGGAGAACTGCGAGGCCTTTCGACTAATGGTCCTTTACTAAGCAGACTAAAAGACAGGGAAAAAGAGAAAGATATTTATACACCTGATTAATGAAAATATGGGATATAAAGATTAAAAGGGGTGGGATTAGCAGATACCTGGAAAAATCTTATTAACGAGATGAGCCGTCAGGTTTAAAAAAAAAAAAAAAGTTTACGGGCAAACTAGCAAGGATCTGAATGTGCGTATTAAGCAACATAAGTACTCTGTAAACACTGGGCAAACATCAAATGCCATTTTTATCCATTTGAGTGAAAATTCCCATCGAATTAATTGGAAGGAGAGTTCTGTGATTACCAAATCAAATGACTTTTTTTCACGAAATCTCTCAGAATCGTCATTTATACAACTGACTTTGAATTTTAATCTCAGCCCTGGAATGTATTTTTTGGACCCTTGTATCAAAAGAATGTTTAAGAATGATTTTAAAGATAAAATTTCTGAATTAATGATTACCACCTAGTTATTTTAGCTTATTTATAAAAAAACCTTTCCTCATATTTTTCTTTTGTCATATTTTCTAGTTATCATGTGTAAACTTTTTTGTTTTCATATTGCATATGTGATTCCTAAACATTGCCCCCCCCCCTTTCTTTTGTAACCTGTAAACTTTTTTTTTTTTCTTCTTTTTTTAACCCTGACGGCTCATCTCATTAATTGGATTTTTCCAGGTATCTGCTAATCCCGCCCCTTTTAATCTTTATATCCCATATTTTCATTAATCAGGTGCATAAATATCTTTCTCTTTTTCCCTGCTTAGTAAAGGATCATTAGTCAAAAGGCCTCGCAGTTCTCCGTTGTTTCATTTTTCTCGTGGCTGTAACGTTATTCATAAATTCCTCACGTTCCTTATTTTCGTGATTCAGTTATACATATACATATATATATATATATATATATATATATATATATATATATATATATATATATATATATATATTTATATATTGTTTGCGCAGTAGGAGGTAGGAGTAACTTTAAAATAATAATAAAATAGGTTTATGAGTATAGGTTTATGGTTTATGAGTATGGCGCACCTAATCTTTTTTAGGGTGAAACCATGAAAATATTCATTGAAAAGCCTTTCAATGTCGTCATGGTGGCTTTCCCCTAAAGTGAAGAATGATGATCTTTGTTGTAATGGCTCCATGTTTGTCTATGACCCCAGATGAGATTGATGAGCCCGATTCATGCCATAAATGTTCTTCCATGGGGAGTCAGGTCGTTCCAGATGGTAAGTTAGGTCTCGGTCCCCGGTGCCTTTGTCGCGGAGACGGATCCTTTCATTAAATTCAGCAGATCTGTTGAGTCCGAAAGATTTTCCTTCTCTGATAAAGGATCTCAATAGTTCCCTGTCCTTTGCAGCTGTTTTACTACCTCTCATTATCTATGTTAAACTTTTGCTGTTTGATTTGAAAATGTCCTTAGATCCTTTCTTCTACCTGATTCTTCTCTGTTCGTCATTTCTCAGGTGGAAATAAATGATCCGTTTTGGCAGGCGTTCCTCCTGAACCAGTCCACCATCGTTGGCTCTTGATGACGGCCTCGATGCTTGTTGATTTTGATGAAAGGGTACACTAATTTTGGTTCTTTGGTCTTCAGTGAAATATCTTCACCTCACGGAGTATTCTTTTCACCATTTTTCCGAATGCACCTTTCGTCTAATGTCATCGACTCAGGATATAATCTTTTTCAGCACTTTTCTAGATGTCTCGGCCTTTACATAACCTAACCAAACAAATTACCATTTTTCATCACTTTCCCAATGCATCTTCGTTAAAAAAACTCCCCTCACGTGGTACATTTCGAACCACATTTCCAGGGTAATTTGTCATTCTAATACCATTAGCTCATGAAGCACCATTTTCAAACACTTTTTCTAATTCACCTTCCTTCTAAACTCCGACCCCCACGCCCACCCCACCTCTTGAGGTAATATTTTCCATCATTTTTCTTGATACGTCTTTGTTCCAATACCAACGCCTACCATGGCACTATTTTCAACTATTTTTCTGGCGCTTCAGCTTCCAACACATCATCTCATGCAGTTCTCATTTTCAACACTTTTTCTGATGAATTTCGATCATTACCACCATCTCATAAACTATAATTTTCACCATTCTTTAGATGCATTTTCGTTCCAATAATATTCCCTCAAGAGGTATTTTGTTCAACATATTTATAGCTCTCCCACCTTATGCGGTATACCTCTCAACCTTTACAGCACAAAGTTACCAAGCTAGAATTGCTTACCATTATGGAAAATATGAATTGAAAAGCTCCTACCCCACTTGTGTTCCTACCCACACTTGTGCTTCTACCTCCTTTTGTACTCCTACCCCACCTGTGCTCATACCCCCACTTATGCTCCTACCACACTTTTTCTCCTACCTCCTTTTGTACTCCTGCCACATTTGTGCACTTACCCCTTCTTGTGCTCTTACCTCCTCTTGACTCTTACTTTAGTTGTGCTAACACTCCACTTGTGCTCTTAGCCCAACCTGTACCCCCACTCTAGTTGTGCTCCTGCCCACACTTGTGCTTTTACCCCACTTAAGAGCGAGATTGTATTTCACCCAGGTTTTTGTCAATAAAAGAGTCCTACCCTTCCCATGGGACTGAGGAGTACTGCCTTTGATATCTTCATCCATTTCTCCCATTGAGAATAAATGCCCTCGTTGGTTATAAGATCGCTTTTTTCTCTGGCCCAATTGCACCACAGTTAAATGGATTTAATCACTTAGTAAATTAAGTATGATTAAAATTAACGATAATGTACAATAGTATTGGGAGGAAGTGTTTCTATTGTATTTCCAGCAAAAGTGTGATCACATGTGTAGTTTTGTGGAGGATAAGACGATCAATTTTATTGAGAAAGTGAAAACCGATGGAAGCATTTGCGTTATAAAGTTCTATAGAAAGGTAAGTAAAGTTAAGTGATGTGATGTAAATAGGTGTGAAAGGAAATGGATTCGGTAGGGGGTAGAGGACGGTACTAAATGGAATAGGAGCCAAGGGAAGGTAACTTTAGTGTGCGTAAAAGAATTCTACGGGAATCGAAACCATTATTTTAGTTAATTAAAAGTTAGAAAATGGAAAAATTGGGTCACAGAAAGACAGTCCCTCGTGAATCGGTTCCATGACATTTACGAATCCAATTTCAATACTAACTAGCCAGGTACACCGGCATTCCCCGGGATGAAAATTCTGTCACAAATATAGGAATATGCATACTCTTTGAAATTCATATATTGCGGCACCAAATTATCTTTACTTTCTGATTATTATTATTATTATTTGCGGGGTGAAGGCAGAGTCAGGAGCGTTGCGCACTCTCCCTATTCTATAATATCATATACGATCTTCTAATATCATATAATATACTTACAATGAATAAACGTTTCATATCGCGCACCCAGCAGTTTCCGCGGACGCTTGAATGAGCAAACACCGTTGTGGCCGCAGGACAGATCAAGTGTCTGATAGATACATATACCGTAAAATAATAATAATATAAGTTATAATAGAATTTTTCTCCTCATGTGTAATAATAGTTCTCCAATACTAGTCCTCCCCTTCTTTTCACCACTCTTAATACAGATCTCTCCTTAGAAATGTTCCTGCTATGTTTTCGTTGGTTGTTGCTCATCTTTCTCATTCAGGTATTACATTCCTTTCACACACATAATACAACTTCATACAATATGCAGTCTATTGAAACTGAAACTGATTCTTTACAACATTTAATGATAAAGTTCATTTATCATGATCTACAATATACAGATCACATTTTCGATGCCCCCTGTATCCTGATCTACAAAACCCATTGAAAAGGCTTCCTTTATTATAATATTTAGGACTCATTGACAAGGTTCACTTTATCATGATCTACAGAACAGATTGATAAGGCTTCCTTATTATAATATACAGGACCCATTAACAAAGATTCATTTATCATTTCTATTTATTTGTAGTCTATCATCATATTCGAAGGTGATAAGTTAGGAAATGAATGTAACTGTCGTAGAATGCCCCCCTTTTCGTTCTATTCTAAGAGTGCTAAGAGTTCTAATATGGATATCTTAATCACTTAAAGAATAGAGCCGTTGGAAACACGTAAGGATATAGAGAAACGCACAATAATTCTCCAAATAAACTTATATTTTAACTTTAACAATTGAATACACAACATTTAAACATTAACCACAACAATACTCTGAATATTATCATAAACAAGAATTAATTAAATTAGTTTGACCCTCTAAAATTAGTTAATTCCGCTACACACATCAATAATATAAGATTTAGGCTTACGGACTCAACTGGAGTTTAAATACCTCAGGAATGTTATTGTCTCACGACGCGTGCCGCCTGGCCAGATGTAGGTGGGCGGGATCACGAGGTCCTTTTGGCGAGGGTAGCAGCTGGGGGGTCCACACGGTATTCAGGGGGGGGGGTTCTTCAAGGACGAGAACAATTACGGTGCTTTATGCGGCACCAAGGTAGTCGTGGTCTCTTTGGCGAGAATGAGTCGAACTTGGTTCTTAAACCAAGTTAACTTGGAGTGTGGTGTGACCACCGAGTAACGAGCTCGAGGGGGAGCTTTTCTCCTTCGTTACTTGATTCCTCATGGGCAAGGACTGAACTCGGCGAGGGTCTTCTTCAAGGGCGAAGATAACGGAAGGGGGTTTCTCTGGTGAGAATAAGTTGAACTTGAAGGTCGGTTTGGTAACCAGGAACTAGCTCGAGGATGAGCTTCTTCTTAGTTCCAGTCTTCTTCAAGGGCGAGTATTACGGAGGGCGGTTTCTCTGACGAGAATAAGTTGAACTTGGTTCCTCAACTAAGTTAACTTATGAGTTCGGTGTGGCCACCAAGTAACGGGCTCGAGGGGGAGCCTTTTCCTTCTTTCTTTAATTCCTCAAGGATGAGGAATACCCCTGGTGCCTAAGATGCACCAGGATATGAGGAGTCTCTCTGACGAGAGTAAGTTGAACTTAACAAAGTTAACTTAACGTTTGGTTTGATAACCAGGGACTAGCTCGAGGATGAGCTGCTTCTTAGCCCCTCAAGGTAGGTAGCCCTGCCTCTCTTGCAGGGTACTTCTTGGTCTGGCGAGCCAAATAACCTACCAATCCAGTCTAGGTAGCTCGGTTTTAATCCTAGGACTTCGTCACCTGGAGACTGACGTATTCTACCCCGATTTTCCTCAGTGTTCGTTATTTATATGTCGTCACCCCACTGGGGGAGTGGTAAGAGGGGGAGGGGCTTGAGAAAGGCCCCAGGAGGGTTCTTATGTCAAACGGTTTTTCTCACCAAGTCTTACATCGGCTCCTCGTTAGCCTTCGAGCTTCGGAGAAACACGTCTCCAATTTCTTATTTGACGTGAAATTGAATCTCACTCTCCTGGGGGAGATCTTGAATTTTAAACTTTAGGTCTTTCATAGCGCCGAGTGGTGCGGCGCTGCGGTTACGCGCTTGACCCAACGGTGCCTGGGGCCAGATGTCTTTGCGGTAATCGCCTCGTGCCTCCACCACGAGAGAACGGGGGGGAGGTAGTGACAATTCCTCTACAGTAACCAACGAGATATTTTCCTATCAGTGGTAAAAAGAATAAGACAAAAATAGGATAAATGACACAGAATGTTGCAAAAATCCCTATTTTGTTAGTGGTTTGTCACCAAGTTGCACTTTCTGGCTCTTAACTCATTGTATGTGGCTCCTAACTTGATATTCGAGCTAGTGTTTGCTATATAGGGATCATACTATAGTAGAGTAAATTGGGATTCCATCAAGCGACTAACCACATCCATTGAAAGCTTATACGATTCAGCCACGGAGTGTTATTACTTCTCGTGTCTGAAAGCCATAGCAAACCCTTTTTGATCATGAGAATCTGTTGTGAACTTGAATTATAAACTTTGAGTAGATATTTCCACCATCAAACGCTCAAATACAACCTTGAATCCCAATGCATGGTGTTAACTTTTTGTGATTAAAATTGCCCTATAAACGTGATCCAACCAAATATTTGTGAATATATTGAAAATAAAGAATAGCAAATTTAATATCACACTCAGGGAGATGGGTGCCAACATATGCATCAACCACAGGGAAGTATTGGGATCTGGAATGGTGGTTGTTCTACATTTAATTACTCATTAATGTATAAAGTTTAGTTTTTATTTGGATGCCAAGATGGAAATAATAAACATAATATCAAAGTCAGCCACAAAATTTAGGTTTTTTTTTATATCGATAGATATATATTATGTACAAAGTATAGTAAAACAAAATTCAGATAAATATACCCAATAAGTATTCAGTATCGTTTATATTTCTAACGGTCCTGTTTTAGGGACACAGTGAATTAATGGGATGTAAAAAAGCAACATAAATACCAAGCAGTGGATTCGATTTTGAAGTTTTTGTTTCAATTTAAATTATTATTTTGTATTTACTTAATACTAAAGATTTATTCTATCATTCACTTGTCAATTAAAGTCAATTAGACCAATAAAATGGAATAAGCATAACTTTCATTCTATTCATTCCTTTTTTTAACTTTACCTCCCAGTAAAAGACACAAATGAACACAAATATATTACCTTAACTCCAAGTCTTTCCATATATGTACAATATTACCTAAACATAGCAGTACCATATTTAAAATGTGCCTTAAATTAAAATACATCTAGAACATTTTTCATTTTATCACCCCTCCGTCCATTTCCCTATCAGAAAACGGGAGATAAATATTTAATACACCTTGTTTCTTAATTTAAATTTTTTTCCGATAGCATTGGTTCCTTCCTCAATGGCATATCTCTTTCGATAGATAAAAAGATAGGTGGAACTTCAAGAGAATCGACGCGACCTCTTGTGAAAAATGTCCTGCCCATAAAACAACCTTTATTAATCTCGTCTAACTCTTAAACTTTCTTAAGTTCGTTAAATATATTTGTTCGACTTTTGAAAACACTCATCAGACACCCGTTCATCCTTTAGCTGTTGCACAAACATGGCTACAGATGAGTACCAGGCACACCACTCCTCATGTGCATATATGTATATATATATATATATATATATATATATATATATATATATATATATATATATATATATATATATATATATATATATATATATATATATATATATATATTTATATGATGGTGAAAATCAAGCATGCTTTTTGATAAAAGCATCTTTATTTGTCTGGGTTTGAACGTTTCGAGTTCCTAGCCTCATCATCGGCACTAAGAAACTAAGATAGGAAAGGTTAAAAATTTCTAGTTTTCGTAAAATACTAAAATTGAATAGTATAATTTAGGAGAAGCAGCTGAATATAGGAATATAAAATTCAATAATTCATGATACAATATATAGATTGGATTCAGTTTGATTTATATTTAAATTAGGTTTAAGTTTTAGGATGTAAAATGATTCTAATATTCGTAGTTCGTTGGGATTGCGGCCATGACTAAGTATTTTAAAATTATCGAGATTAATTTCAGACTTGCCTATTTTGATGGGCGAGGGAGGGGTCTGGTTTGTTTAGAATCAGCCCCGTGCGGGTCGACCTTCCCCGATGCTGGTCGATGAATCGCAGGATTCGCAACTATATTTATAAATTACAGAGGAGTGGCAAGGGAATGGAATTCGGTCCTTATAGCTGAAATAGGATCCAATATTGTATCCATTTTTTACTAGGAATTTGGGGTCTAGATATGGATAGAATTTATTTAGTCTTTTTATTTTCATTTACAAAGTCGTTTGATTTTTTACCAAAGTATGGGAGACTAAAGAAAATAGATAATTTCTCTACAGTATTTTCTGTTCGATATTTTTGATAGAGAGCATTAAGGAACTTTTTAATCTGTTTTTCTTCTAATGAGTCAAGGTAGCCATTATTTTTTAAAGAATTCTTTAGAAAAGAAAATTACACTGGTTTGCATCAAAAATGTTCCTGAGGGTTTCATAGGTTATTCTTAATGAAATTTGTCTCCTAAATCCAAATCAAGCATTCATATTGCTCAATCAGGTCTAGTTTTTAAGATACAGACCAAGCTCCCTAGATGGCGTTAGAGAGCTCAGTCTCTAGCTGACCGCGAGCGCGAGTGGTTGTGTATTGCTTGCTCACTCTCCAACTAAGTGTTCGTTTTTTAATCCATGACTTTTCTCATCTATGAACAGTGTTTAAAGTGTATTTCTAAAACTTTATTTATCTTTGTGAATTTTTTTGCAGGCAAATACATTAGCAAAACTCCTTATATTTCATAAAAATGAATAGAAAGTGTAAAAACAGTCCTGATAGATTTTGTTTTGTTTGTGGAAAGGTAACTTTTAGTGACCAGCAATGCACTATAACGCCGTTAGTAAAGTTCCTTTACAATGCATATTTTGGAATAAAGCTAGGTGATCAAGACAAAAACTTTGCTCCACATATGTGCTGCAAAGCCTGTGTCATAGCCTTAAGACGCTGGAGTGAGGGCAAAACGAACTGTTTGTCATTTGGTGTACCTATGGTGTGGAGAGAAGGCAAGGACCACATTACAGACTGCTATTTTTGCATGACAAATCTTGAAGGTGAGATAATTACTTTAACAATATAGTCCTTGACAAATCTAGAAATGTTTATACAAATCTGTTGGTAGCCTATTAAAAATGTAATTGTGTATAAAAATAGTGTATTATGCTGGTAGAAAAATTGTGGTTAAATTGTATATAAAAATTGATTGTATTTAAAAATTGTAAATTTACCTGGTATGAAAAATGTGTATAAAAATGTTGGAACGAGGGTCGAGTGAATTAAAAGTATGTAAATTAAGTATGCGAAACTTTTTTTCAGGTGTCAATAAGAACAAACACACTGTAGTCTATCCTGATGTTCCTTCTGCCATTTAACCACAACCACATGGTACAGGAGTTCCAGTTCCTTCTCCACCTAAAAATACTGAGCTACAAGACAATATAGAAGATATAGAAGTGGATGACACTGACTACAATGACTTTGCCAAGACCACTCACTCAAGGTCAATTAAATGACTTGACTAGAGATCTTGGTCTTTCTAAAGAGAACGCACAACTTCTTGCATCCCGTCTTAGTGAGAGCAACCTCCTCTCTTAAGAAACTACATACTTTTGGTTCAGAAATAGAGACGAAGAGTTTCGAAAGTTCTTTGCAGTTGATTCTTGCAGCTCTTTGGTGTATTGCAATGATGTAAAAGGAATAATTGAGGCACTTGGCGTTCCTTACCAACCAAGTGAATGGAGGCTCTTTGTTGATTCTTCTAGCAGAAGTTTGAAGGCAGTACTCTTAAATATTGGCAATAAAATGGCATCTGTACCTATTGGCCATTTAGTTCAGTTAACAGAAAGCTACGAAAATCTGAAAGTATTGATTAATACAATCAAGTACTCTAACCAGAACTGGTTAATATGTGGTGATCTCAAGGTAAGATATATTTTACTTTATTGAACTTGTTAAATATTTCAAGGAATGTTTGGTTTCTAAATACTAATGACAGAAGGATATTATACACATATTAGTTTCTCCCTACCCCTAATAAACTAGGTGAAAATTGCCTATGCAAAAAATAGAAGTTCTTAGAAACCATGTACATCAATATGCATCAATATGTTTTCTTTCAGGTTGTGTGCCTTCTTCTTGGGATGCAAGGAGGCTACACAAAATATCCATGCTTCATGTGCTATAAGCAAAAAGACTGGCAATCTCAAGAGGCATTCCAAATTGGCTGCCACAATGTGGTAGCTCAACCTCTAGTCCCTCCCAATAATGTTTTACTGCCTCCTCTTCATATAAAGCTTAGCCTGATGAAGAACTTTGTCAAAGCACTGAATAAAGAAGGCCAAGCTTTTAAGTATCTACTGCAAAAATTCTCACAGATCAGTGATGCCAAGCTCCATGCAGGCATATTTGATGGTCCCCAAATTAAAACTCTGTTAAAGGACAAGCATTTTTACACCAATATGGAAGCCAGTGAACAAGAAGCATGGCGAGCGTTTAGTAAAGTAATCGACGGTTTTCTGGGAAATAAAAGAAGCTCAGAATATATCTCACATGTAAATGAGCTTATGAAAAGCTTCGAAAAAATGGGAGCTCGCATGTCGATAAAAATGCATTTTATCCAGTCACATCTTGACTATTTTCCGGCAAACTGTGGAGATTATAGCGAGGAACAAGGAGAAAGATTTCACCAAGACATAAAGACGATGGAGACAAGATATTAAGGACGCTGGGACATCAACATGTTAGCTGACTATTGCTGGTGTTCTAAACGCGACGAACCAACATCGCTTCACAAGCGGAAGTCATCAAGGACTTCTTTTCTTGGAAAATAGTTTCTTTGCACTCCTGGGTAAGCTCATAAGTAGTCTGTAAGTTTAAAATTAATTAAAAGAAAGTCGAATTGAGTCGGTATTTTTTTATTACAAGTAATTGTAATTTATTAAATAACTTTTATATAAATAAGGGATTTTTTCAAAAATGGCCCTTTTCTAAAAACAGTAGTGCGCTGTATCTCAAAACCAGACCTGATTGAGCAAAATGAATGTCATATTTCAATTTAGGAGGAGAATTTCGTTAGGAATCACTAAAGAAAACCGCAGGAACAGAAAATTCTTTCAAACGCAGGCCTGTGTTATTAATGCAGCAGTCTATATGAAGAACATAATTGTAGGCTCGATGAATAAGAGTTTTTATCGAGGATAAAAACTATGCCAAGAAACTAAAGAAGCTTGTAAATGTAGGCTTTCTATAGACTGAAGTTTCATACTCTCTTCCTGATGTTTAATATCTATATCCAAAAATGGAAGTCTACTATTTTTCTCGATCTTCATCGTATAATATATATTTTTATGTCTAGAGTTCAAGTATTTAAGAAATTGTTCCGCCTGTTATCATGATTTCATTAATACAAATGTATCATCGACATAACGTATGTAATAGATAGGTTTATATTCGGTTTATATTCGATGAGACAGTTATTGAGCCAAACTTGTTCACAATGGCATAATAAGATGTTCACGAAAGTTCGCCCAGTGGAGCCAATATCCGCCTAGCCTTTGTTCACTGGATCGCAAAATCAATGAATTATAGAAGCTCCACAACATGCCTGAAGGTGAGTCCGATCGCAGAATCGAATTTTCTGAACTGTTTCCTTTTATCGAACGCGAAATTGTGGTAAGCGATATTTTTACTCTGCAACACCGTCTCCCGTGGTGAGGGATTTTTCCATTTTCTCATTCCTACGAACGAACGTCCAGTTTTAGTGGTAATTGTATTGATATTTTTCATATTAGAGACAATGACACTACCATCCTCTTAGCCACTAACTCCCTAAGGTAAATAGCGTTGGGTGAAAGTGTTGGTAGGTTTTACATTGACTTCGCATCACTTCACCACAGAGCTCCGATGGCACTAAATACACACTGAAGGAGGGGATTTAGGGGTACAAGAACCTCCTTCACTCCGAACACTATCTTTCGCTCTCCTTCTTTCCTGCTTTTCTCACTTTACCTATATCTTTCTCTCTAATTTTTAACTTTGTATTTTGCTCGCCTTCTCTTTTTCTCTCTTTCCTCTCTCCTTTTTCATTATTTTCTTCGCTCTACCTGTTTCATTTTTCTCCTTTCCTTCGCTCCTCTTCCTTCATTTTTCAATCTTTCCTTTATTCTCCATCTCTCCTATTTTACTTTATCCTCCTTTCCTTTTTTACTCTATCCTCATCTCCTTTTTCAGTCTTTCGCCTCTTTTCACACTTTCCTTCGCTCTCTTCTTTTTTATTTTCTTCGCTCTCCTTCTCTCACTCTTTCCTTACCCCTCTCTCCTTTTCACTCTCTTTCTCTCCCCCCCCACTCGTTTTAACTATTTTCTTCTTTTTTCTCTCTTTTCTACGCTATCCCTCTCTCCTTTCTTCACTCTTTCCTTCTCTCTCCTTTTTCACTTTTAACTTCTCTATCCATCCCTATTTTCACTCTTTCTTCTCTCTCTTCTCGTTTTTCACTATTTTCTTCACTTTTTCTTTCTTAAATTTTGCTCTTTCCTTCGCTCTCCCTCTGTTCTTTTCTTTCTCTCCTTTTGCACTCTTTTCTTTTCTTTCCTTCTCTTCTCTTTTCCTCTTCTTTTTCATTTTTCCTACATTCTCCTTTTTTCTTCCTTCCGTTCAATCTTCTCTTATTTTTCCTCTTTCCTTCTCTCTTCCTCTCTCCTATTTTCACTCTTTCTTCTCTCTCTTTATTTTCTTTGGTTTCCTTCTCTCTCCCTCTCTCTCTATTTTTCACTCTTTCTTTCACATTCCTTTTTTCACTCGTTCATTTTCTTCTTATTTCGCCCTTTCCTTCTCCCTCTCTCTTTTTTCACTTTCTTTCTCCATCTGTTTCTCCTTTTTTTCTTTCCATTTTCTTCTCTTTCCTTTTCTCCATTTTTCCTGCTATTTTAGATCTCTCCATCTAACACACTTTTATCTCTCTCTAAATTTCATCCTCTTTTCTTACACACAAACTCTCTCTCTCTCTCTCTCTCTCTCTCTCTCTCTCTCTCTCTCTCTCTCTCTCTCTCCAGAATCGCCGCGTGCACCCTAATCTCGCCCGTAAGCCGCCATCAGTGATATTCTCGCATCTCTATCATTGGGTCGATTTCAAACCCTAATTTATTCACGATAGTTCTCTCTCGCGCCGTCATGTGTGTATGTACGACATATACATATAAAAGGAGTGTAAGTTATAGAGAGGGAGATTATTTACGAAGTGGATCGTGGTTGATGTTCCGCGTTTATGGACATCTTTATCTGGGCAGCGGACGGCGACCTTACATACCAACGAATGATTAAAACTATTTTTTTTCCGTCCTTATCACGGACGACAGCCTTATCACCAAATTAACGACGTTTACTCGACGTCACCACGGATGCCGTAATTTTCGCACGTCACACGGCGATTCCTCAGGGCCAGGTAGTCCCCCGAAAAATAAGAGGAAAACGGAACTGAAAAAAAAATCACACCTACAATCATGACCGGATACACACGCATGAATTCTTACACACATCATACACACATATTTTTATTTAAAAAGCAAAACTTAACAAAAGCGTAAATTTGGGGGAAAGTAGAAATTCATAGAAAATCTAGATTTATCAAAGGCTCATTCAGATAATTTGCTCAATATAGACGAAAGAGCTTGGAATCTATATTTTGTGTGTGGAAAGTCTTAACATCTTTAGTTATTGTCTAAAAGACCTTTGTTTCAGCGTTGTTTATAGTGTCTCTGGAGTTCCTCAATACATGGATATCACAAGTGAATATTTTTATTTGGGGGAAAAGCTAAACCATCGAGGGCAGCGCCAACAGGTTTTGAAAAATTGTAATGTCGCGAAGTTAAGGAAAATTAAAATGAGTGACAGATACAGATTGCCAGAATCTAAAAGAGGAGACTATTTGTAAACTTTACCACTCCGGAGAGGGCGATTGTCCCGTATTTATAGATTTATCCCGCGTCCCGTATCCACCCTTCCCAGGGCGCCTTTTGTCCTGTATTTTCAATATTTAGAGAAAGAAATTACAATTTCCAGCAATATTACTTAAATAGATACAATACATTAGTGAATTTTTGTAAAATACCGGATAAAGGCGGCCGCCCCAAATTGGTAACAGTGGCGTGATCGCTGCGTGATTCATCACTCACCAGTGCGGACTACTAACAACAAAGGGAAAAATCATTTTAAAAGGATTATGGAAAAGGTTTTCAGGATATGTATTTTATTTTCTGCCATTTACTCAATATATTATGGCAAGTCAATTTAGTTATAATATCATTTAAAGCTGCAAAATATGCATGATCGCAATATTTTAATGCTTTGACACGTAATGAATAGCCGTTTGTAACGAACTCTACAATGAACACACCTTAAAACAAAAGAAAAGTCAATGAAGTAGGTCCTGGACTATCTGGACCCCAGCTGAGAGGGACTTCACGCTGCCTGCGTAACTTCACCTAGGTTTTATGCGTCCTGTCTATTCTCCAAGTACCTCTCCAATTTACGTGTCCCTTATTTCAGTTTTTAGAATCTGGTCTCTCTGGGAGGGAGGTGCAATTTTGCCAGTTCCAGACTGTCCATTGGGTTACCACCCAATAGATTAGGCCTCAGGATGGATGGGGAAATTACATACGTGATAATAGTAAAAAAAATAAATAGTAATTATAATGAGTCCAGTTAAAAGATAGATTTTCTTTGTTAAGCATATCTGATAAAAGTATCGTGCCACGTCAAAATATTCCGCTGCTGAAACCGGAAATTACCTCTTTAGGCCTATTTTAACCTTCTACGCCTATTTGACTCCTTATTTGAATTCTTTTACACGATGAGATATTTTACTATCTCTTTGCCTACTTGACTTCCTCTTTGAATTTTGTTTACACCTTGATGGGATATTTTTACCACCGCTTGGTCTATTTAACTCCTTTCAAATAAGTGTTTACACATTGATCGTGTATTTTGACCACATCTTGACCTATTTGACTGTTTCTTTAAATTTGTTTATACCTTGTTGGGATATTTTAAGCAACATCTATGTCTGCTTTACTCTGTCTCTATTTTTTTTACATGTTAATGGGATATTTTTACCACCTCTTCGCCTTTTTTACTCCCTCTCTTCTTTTTTATATCCTTATGAGATATTTATACCACTTCTTTCTATTTCACTGTTGTTTTATTTTGTTTTCACCTTGATGTGATATTTTTACCACCTCTTTGTCTAGTTGACTCCTTTAAAAAAAATATTTACACCTTAATCGGATATTTTAAGCACTTCTTGGCCTATTTTACTACTTTTTTATATTTCGATGCAATATTTTCACCACTTCTTGTCCTATTTCACTGTTTTTTTTAATTATGTGTTCACCTTGATGGGATATTTTTACCACAACTTGAACTTTTTGACTCAGTTTAAAAAAAATTACACCTTAATGGGATATTTTAACCACCTCGTGGCCTATTTCGGCCACCTCAAAATCCTCCGTAATGACGCCAATAGAAATACCACCAAATCGAGTCTAACTTCCTTCTTGTGTTTAAAGGTATTCATAAATAACAATTAAAATGTTTTTTTTCTCGCAAATCTAAACCTTTTTTAGGAGAATAAAGCAACCCCCTAAAAAGCGGCTACGTGATAAACACCGATTCGTTATTTTTGTTAAAAAAACCCTCATAAATATTTAAGCCAAGAAGGCAAAAGGCATCTTAGGAACAAAGAATATTCGTCGAGATTCGGAAATTAATGCAAGGAATTGTTCACACATACATACAGCATATCTACATAGCTGTATGTGACCCATAGACTACAGACAGCCACACAGTTGAAGTAATTGATGGTGGGTGAGATTCATTTGCACGCAGTTGTTCTATAGGGGTTGTCCTGAGAAATTTTAGCCAAAGAGTGGATGTGTAAAAGAGGTTCCACGAATACATGCATAACTGGGTGTGTCACAGGCAACACTCAAGCATGCGAATAAGTATAATGGTTGGTGGGTGTGGCTCAATTGAAACGTATACGTTCTGTAGGGTTTGGTTTCTTTATGGTTTGGGATATTTTAGATTTGGTTTCTTTAGGATTTGGTTTCTTTAGGGTTTGGTATCTGGCGAGTAGCACCGAAGAAATAAGTCGTCGTAATTAATTTTAGCTTATTGTTAGGCTTCAGGAAAAATCAAACAATAGACACACTACACAAAAACAAACAACCTAAGGCAAAAAAACAAAAAAAACAAAAGCTGGCTGCTAAAAAGATCTAAAGACCATTAAGCTGTGTGCTACTCAAATACATTTAAGATCATGAATAGACATCATTTGCTAGGATTCTATTAACTTGACATATATCAAATATATATAATATATAAAATATATCAAATACAAGGTGTCCCTAAGGTATATACACATAGGCAAAAGGAATATTTTAAATAAAAAAATTGAACTATATTTTATTTAATTGCAATATTAATAAATAACGTCTTAGATGCGATTTCCACGATTTGTGACACAAATTCGATGAGCTTTGTAAAGATTCACCAGATTAACTTCAAATTTCGGTCAATTTGAGCACATTCATTTTTGATGTGCTGTTCTGTCAGGTGTCTCGGATCTTTAATTTTCATTGAGTCCACTTTCTCTTTAGCATACTCCCCCAAAAAGGAGGCAACGGAGGTAAGGTGTGGTGAAAGTGGAAACTATTGAGTACACCTTTTCTGTTAGTATACACAAGAATAACTAGAGGGACAGGATCTAGTGGACCTGCGGCGAAAATCAATTTGATTTGGACTTAAAAACCTCAATTACCCCCTGTGACATTAGCTTGACGTTCATATCTCTAAACAAATAGCATATTTATCACCTCTAGCCATAGGTGGCGTCACCCGTTGGTCAACTTGTATCATATTTAAACTCAGTAATCTCATTTACCTTTGATAGCGTTAGTTTTAGATTGAGCCAGCGACTCGTTGCATCACCCATAGACCTACTACTTTTGCGGCAGTACCGAAAGCATCGTAAGTACGATCTGGTGAACGAGGAGACCATTGTGATATTTCCTGTGTGTCCATACTTTAGGACAACCTGTAGTTATTTCTAACTTGTACTCATAATTAACCTAAGTAGAAGCAAAAGAAAATGGTTAGATATAATAAAAAGTATAAAAGCTTTAAAATAGAAATGGTCCTGTAACAGTACCAGAAAAAGCCACAGAATTTAAACGAAATAAATCCTAAAGTGGTCGTCTTTATACATAGAGGCGCAGAATACGACCTATATCAAAGTTACTGGTAGAAACCTCCACCTGATATATTTTCTCCATCAATGTAATGAGGATGATAATATCGCTATCACTTACTACACTGTAGCAATAAATAAGAGGAAAAGGCTATGGTAAGAAAAAGATGAGGGAGGAGAAAATAAAAACACAAAAAAGTTTAATCAACGCCTCTGTTTAACTTCCGTGTCCAATCTTTCCCACCACATTCGTTGGCAGAGACGTTAAGAGCCCGAGATAGCTCGGGGATTATAAAACAGCATGGAATGTCTATTGAGTTAAAATGGACCGAAATATATGCCGCAGTCATTAATAAAGTCTTAAAAATCATGAAGAAAAATAAAATTGAAGAAAAATTTCATTTGGTTAGGACGGGACAGAATGCAAATCATTCAACTTAGAAAGACGTGGATGAGGTAGAAAGGCAAAAGAAACAAAAAAATAAAAAATAAAACAGATAGAAGAATGAACAAGAAAAAGGGATAGTGAAAATGGAATTCATGAAGATAAATATACGTAAAAATAGACGACCATACTCACAAAGGCCCTTCAGTACTAATAATGAATCAAAGACAATAAGGAAGATGAAAAACAATCCCAAAAGAGGTTTTTGATAACACTGTGTAACAAAATTTCACTTTTGTCTTGTCCTTGTCTTAAAAATGTTATTTCCCAATTGTTTGTGGCTCTGATGAATAAAAAGTCAATTTTAATCCCCAAACTTTGCTTTTGTGGCTAGGACATTGGATTTTAACAATTAGCCCATTTATGGTAAATAACATTATTTTGATGCAAATCGTAAAAATAAAATTTAAGTTTCAACGATTATATTTTTCAGTTGCGGTATAAACATGATATACTGTATTTACAAAAGATATATAAACAGTAATACAGTAGTAATAGCTAATATTTCTGTTATATTTTTTTTTGAGACCGGGACAGCAATGGCAGTTCTTACATTCAATATAGATTCAGAACTAATTTGGTGAAAAATAAACTGTAAAGCTTTCTAGGGCTTCTATAATTTTTATATGTTTGAATAATTTCTAGAACATTTTGGCAACGTAGATGACTGTATAAATACAAATAATGTCTACTCAACAAATCAGTTTAACTCTAGCCATCATAGTGCAGACATCGTCACTCGTCATTGATAGAAGCATTCGTCACACATGGCATCAATAGGTTGTAAGCATCCGACAGACCAATTTTGCTGTCTGCGGCGAATTTATTAAGACAAGAGTTAAAATGTACTCTGTAGAGAGACCTTTTAAAATGTGTGAGGCCTACAAGGCATATTTCGGCATACCAGACGGAGATCAAGACAAACCTTAGGCACCTCATTTCACCTGCGAGCTCTGCAAAAGAACTCTCAAAGGTAATCTATATATATATAAATATGATGTGTTTTGTTTATTTGGATACTGGATTTTTTTTAACATTTCTAATAACACTAAGTGAAAAATATTTGTATATTTATACTTATGTTTTAACTTTTTTTTTTGCAGGATGGTACAGAAGAGAAAAGAGCTATGAATTTCGCAATCTGAGGAACTTGGAGGGAACCAACTGAACCCTCAAGCAATTGTTTCTTCTGCATGGTGACCCCATCCAAACATCGAGCAGGTAAAAATGCGCCTGTTATCATGTACCCAGATCTTCAGTCATCTATTGCACCAATGCCACACAGTTCTGAGCTTGCCGTACCCAGTCCTTCAAAAGGAGAGCAGCAACTTAAGAGAGAAAAAGCCGTTCAGATAAGGATGAAGTCATTGATCCAGATTACAGAGGTGCAAATGAGGAGAGAAACCCATACCACCACAACCAAAAAGATCTAAATGACATTGTTAGAGATCTTGGTCTCACAAAGTCCAATGCCGAATATTTAACTTCGAGACTCAAACAGTGGGATTTATTAGATGACAGTGTGCAAATATTAGGTCAGAGAAAGCGTTAGCAGTGTTTTTCAAGCTTTTTTACACGTCAAGATGAGCTTTGCTTTTTTTCACAATGTGCCTGGTCTTTTTTAAGCAATCAGAATCGCTTGTAACCCCAACAACTGGCGCCTCTTCCTTGACAGCTCGTCCAAGAGCCTCAAATCAATGCTGCTTCATAACGAGAACACATATCCATCTATTCTTCTTGCTCACTCGGTCCAGTTCACAGAAGAATACAGCAGTGTCAAGACCTTCCTAAATGCATTGAAATATGAAGAGTACGGTTGAGAGGTTATCGGAGACTTCAAAATGATGGCCTTCTTGATGGGTCTCCAAGGCAGCTTTACCAAGTTTCCTTGTTATCTTTGCCTTTGGGACAGCAGGGACACCGTGGCACACTACCATTAGCTGGATTAGCCACAGAGGACCGAGTTTAGTGTGGAGAGAAACAAAGTCAAATGGTTACCTTTGTTGGACCTCCGAAAAGTACAGTTTCCACCTCTGTACATAAAATTGGGTCTTAGGAAACAATTCATCAAAGCTCTAGATAAGAAGTCTGCAGTTTTCAAGTATCTCCAAGATTTCTTTCCTAAGCTATCTGCTGCAAAGTTGGAAGCCTGGATCTTTGTCGGTCCACAAATATAAAGATCATGGATTGCAAGGAGTTTCTCGAGAAGCTCATTAGTACGGAAAAAACACCGTGGGGCAGCTTTATCGCAGTGCTTCTGGGTTTCCTGGTTAATCACAAAGCCGAAAACTATGTAGAGCTTGTTGAGAACTTAGTGAGAAAGTGCGGCAAGATCGGTTGCAGGATGTCCCTGAAAGTCTATATTCTTGACGCTCATCTTGATAAATTTAAGGAGAACATGGGAGCGTACTCCGAGGAGCATGGCGAGCGCTTTCACCAGGATTTACTGGATCTTTAAACGTCGTTATCAAGGATCGAATAATGAAAATCTGATGGGAGACTATATTTGGGGGCTGATTCGTGAAAGTAATTTACAGTATAAGCTTAAATCACGGAAAATTACTCATTTCTAATATTCTAATTGTCTCATTATGTAATTTTAGAATAAATAAATGCTATTTTTGTATCATGTCGTTTTGTTTCTTCTTTATGCAAATGAAAGTTCAAATTCGCCACTTCCTTTCAGAGGGAATAGTTATTTTCATGTATTCTATACACAAGCGAATAGAAAAAAACAGTTGCTACCCATAACAAAAATCGTGTTACACAGTGTAATATAGACGAGTGCGCTCGAAATCATTTTTCATTTTCTTTGATGGGTCTCGTGTGATGTAGACATTTTTTTAAATAAATTACCTAGGTTATCATAGCATATTAACAAATAAATTATAGACAGCAAAGATGATATACAAATGTTAGTTATCACTGATGATGCAATAAAACAATTTTCATAGTTACATTGTATTTCCTCTGCTTATGCCGAATGAATTCGTGAAAAATGTCTTTCGAAATGTTTCTCATATAGAATCCAATCCATATATATTTATCTTTCTCTATTTTATCTATTTGGGTGTATTTTTTCTCTATACTATGTTGTTTTTTATTTGTTCCATATTTAGGTCTTTTCTTTCTCTATTTCCTTCTCCTTAGTCTATTTTTTATAATTCCATCTTTGAAGGATACTTTTTCTCTATTTTATTTCAACCTTTTTAATCTATTACATCTTTTTTGAGTCTATCTTCTTTCTTTTTCATCTTTTTAGTCTACTTTGCTCCTCTTCCATCATGCGAAGACCATTTGTTTCTCTTTTACCTTAATTCTTTGATTAAGAATACTGTTAATTTCGGCTCTCTCTCTCTCTCTCTCTCTCTCTCTCTCTCTCTCTCTCTCTCTATATATATATATATATATATATATATATATATATATATATATATATATATATATATATATCTCGATCACAAAACAACAAATTTTAAATTTCTTGATTATTTTGATATCTTCATTTTGAAGACGTAATTAACTGAACTTAATGTTCAATGGTACTCATTAAAATAATAAAGAGATAATTATAGTAAAATAATACAATAATTCGTGATTTAATATTGCAAATAATAGAATCATTCGTGTAAATTTTGAATCGAAGAATAATAGAGATATGTACATATATTCATACCTGCGTTGTGTTTATGTTTGTTTGTATGCAAGTGTGTACCTCACCAAACGATAGCAATGTTTTGGGGCACACTTTGAGATTTTGGAAATGAGCATTCAATCTGGTTTTTGAATTGGAGGCATCTAAACATAAGCAACAGCTGGGAAATTAGGGTTTAGGCTGGATTAGGTTAAGTGAGATAGATTAAGTTATGTTCGGTTATGTTATGTTGGGTTTAATTTGGGTTGGTTAGGTTAGTTTAATTTAGGTTAGGTTAAGTAATGTTACAGAAAGTAAAAATGCATTTAGTATATATATACACAGCCGCAGATACACCTGCAGGAATTGTCGGGGGGGGGGGGAAGCTTTAGTCCTACAAGAAGTCAAGAGGGTCATTAACATTATTTCAGGGGTCTATAAAATGAATATTTGCACAATAGGTCATTGATAACCAAAGAAAACAATTTAGTTACTCCGAATAATATTTATAATTGACTTTAGCTAGTGAAGTTCCATGACTTTTGCCTTTTCCAGTTTCTATTAATCATTTCAGCTTCTTAAATATCTATTATTCATACCGTGCACATGATCAAAGGGGTTGAAAACCCTTTAAAGATAACAAGGTCAACACACCTGAGTCGCGTGCTTTCAATTATTTCAATAATTTTGAAAAGGAAATTTAACTAACAAACGTATTAACAATTAACAAACAAATTATCTGACCTTAGGACCTTCAAAACTCTTGACAAATGGGCAATCCGACTAATAGTTATTTTTCTTTTAATAATTCCAGGACTAACCTTGGGAGGACCTTGGCCATTATATCATTCGAGCGTAAATGTAAAATAACAAATGGGTTTCAAATTTCTTTCGTATCGTCGGAAGAGTTGCGATGTTATTGCCAAAGACCCATTAAGAAGTAAAATGGTGACCATCCGACCGACCGACGACCTACGGACTAACATAGTAACTTATAGACTCGCGACTAGAAATCATTTTTCTGAATGTTCAGTGAAAATGGTTTCAACCGCAACATTTTCGTATCTATTCTACTGACTTTTGGCATCTTTTCGCTAAGTTTGAAATATTAACGATTTTTCTTTATTTTACTGAGTTAATTGAGTTTTTATAATACAGTAAAAGAAGATTTAATGTAAATATGATTAAGTGTTTCAATATAATATCTAGAGAAAATTCTAGTTGATTATTATTAATTATTGGGAACCCTTTGTGACCATGTCTGGCGCAAAGTGTCGTCATAATTCGGTAAATTATTTAAAATGTGTAATTGTGCCTTCTCACATCGATGAAACTATACTAATATCTCTTTTGTGGGAAAAATATTTGTGTATGATGCGATGAAGCCTTCAAAGATGAAAGAGCATTTAGCAATACGACAAAAAAAGAGACAATGACATTGAATATTTCAAAACACTGAAAGTGAAGGAATTTTTTCTTAAATCGCCCTACGCTTAAAGCCTAGGTAATATAAAATCTGTTCGTGATGGACTACAAGCATAGTACGAAATTTCTCTCATAGTTGCCAAGACGGAAAAGTCACCCACTCTTGGTGAAGAAATAATTCCCTCCCTTCCTTAAAAATAGCAATAGAGAAAATTATAAAAACATGCTAATGGAGCGGTTGGTTAAGTTAACACACTCACAACCTTGTCTTACTTAACAAAGTTAGGTTGGAATTCTTCATGGTTGCCTCAAATCATGAGGCTTGCAGTTTTCGGGATGGAGAGCTTTCTTGGAGGTTGCTGTGAAGGCTGACACTTCGCGTGGAGCGAACGAGAGAAGGTTTGAATGAAAATATTGTGCCTTTCCCATCATGCGTGCGAGAATAAGTAGAACAGGAATGGTGTTAAGTTGCAAGATGTGGCCATCATGGGGTTGCTATCAGACGCTGGTTCCACCACTAATACAACTTTAAAGAGCATGCCACTTAGTAATAATATTGTGCAACTGATGATTGCTGAGATGGCAAATGATGTTCAAACCACAGTCAATTCAAAGATGAAAGAAGTTAAGTTTGCTATGTAATTAGATGAGGCACTATTTTGAAGTCAAAACATTTTAATGTCGTTTGTTAAGTATTACAGTCCGAGTAAAATGTCATTATGATGAATTCCTTTTTGCCAAACCTTTAAAAACTGATTCGAAAAGAAATTTTATTTTGTACGTTTAAGAGTATTGTAAAATGTACGGATTATCGTTTCATAATATAACCGCCATTACAACGTAAGGGGGCTCCATCTATGATTGGTAAATACAGAGAACTTTTTGGTTTGGCGAAGAAAGAAACCTCTAGCGTACATACTGTACATTGCGTATGTCAGAGACATCTTGGTACAAAAAAGTCAACTAAAAAATTGCATTTTACTTTGTCAGTTTTTATTAAGATAATAAATAAAACCAGTCAGGTACCCTTAACAGCGGATTGTTTGCTAAACTATATAAAGAAAATAACGAAGATTTCTACTTCGTACATAATTGAGGTGATTGTCAAAGGATAATTGTTTGCAAAAGCTTGTAGATCTGTATAATTTAGTTGGGGAATTTCTATCAGTACAAGCTCAATCCTTTTCTTACCATTTTAGTCAATATAAAAATCACCTCTTCTATCTTGAGATATATTTTGAAAATTCAATGAAGCAGAAAAACCTGCAAGGTAAAGACATCATAATTATATGGAGTCGTACAATTATTTGGGGATTCCAAGAAAAGTTAAGGCTCTTCAAAACTTCACTGGGTGGTAGAAATGTTAACTTCTCTTCCAAATATGTTATCCTTAGAACAAGGAACTTAAGATAACTTTTCTGATGTTGTCATACATGTTTATATGTTGCTCAACAAACGCTTAAAAGAAGACTTTATAAAGATATTCAAAGATATGGAAGATATGAAGGTACTAGAATGGATTATGCCTCCATTCAATGCAAAGTGTGATGAGGAAGATTTGGATCTTGATTTACAAGAGGAAATTATTCACCTGAAGATGGATTAGAGGCCGAATCATTGCACTCGCAGAATTTTAGACAAATACAAATATTTCTCAAAACTGTATAAATCTGTTTCACCATTATTACTCAGCTTTCCAAGTCCATATATGGTACAGGGTGTCCGAAAGGTTACTATGCACTGGAAATCTATAGTCTCGCCAGGATCACAGTAATCAGAGACTCTCACTGTGACCAAACACCCAAGCTCCAAAGCACCCAAGCTCCAAAGCACCCAAGCTCCAAAGCACCCAAGCTCCAAAGCACCCAAGCTCCAAAGCACCCAAGCTCCAAAGCACCCAAGCTCCAAAGCACCCAAGCTCCAAAGCACCCAAGCTCCAAAGCACCCAAGCTCCAAAGCACCCAAGCTCCAAAGCACCCAAGCTCCAAAGCACCCAAGCTCCAAAGCACCCAAGCTCCAAAGCACCCAAGCTCCAAAGCACCCAAGCTCCAAAGCACCCAAGCTCCAAAGCACCCAAGCTCCAAAGCACCCAAGCTCCAAAGCACCCAAGCTCCAAAGCACCCAAGCTCCAAAGCACCCAAGCTCCAAAGCACCCAAGCTCCAAAGCACCCAAGCTCCAAAGCACCCAAGCTCCAAAGCACCCAAGCACTGGTGTGCATAGCAAGAGTCGCAGACGTTAAAATTGTCCGGTTACGTCTTCGGGGCAGGGAGAGTGGAGAGGATTTTTAATATATGTTGTAGGAAGAAGTGCCATGTGGTACTTTATTTTCTGGACACACCCTTTGTAAATAGAGGTTAAAATTTGTCATGCTTTCATTTTCCTGCCGGAATATTACATCGATACTCTGACCTGAGAAGTAAAAGAAGTAGTAAAGAAACTGAAAAGAGATGTAGAGGAAGTGAAACCTGGTGTAGCAGTCATTCATAACCCCAAAAGAATCTGGAAGACGCATTTATACCAGTAACGATCCTGTACTCATTTACTCGCCACCTAAGGGAATCAATTTCGTGGTCGTCGTCGTCGTAGTAGTATTAGTGGAATTAGTAATAGTAGTAATTCGCCAACCTACCTTTATCCAGCCGAATGCCAACCGGATAACGAAATAGACATAAAGGTCAGTATGACAATCGTTGGTGAGCCCGAGGGCACCAGGGGCCGATCCTCTTTGTGGAGAGGTGTCAAGAGGTATTCTGTTTTGGCACCAAACACCGTTCAGGTGGAAGCCTTCGTCACCTCGGGGGCAGAGGGACCTGTTTCGCGTCAGAGGTATGTGGATATATATACCCTTCGACAGGATTCCTTGGGGCAGAGAGTGTGTGTGTGTTGTGATGCGAAGACGAGAGATGAAAGAAAGCAGTGTTGTAATTGTTTATATGCGTGATGAGAAATATAAGATCTACCCACCCCAATAGATGGTTGAGCACAGCGCGTCCACCAATTGGTAGTCAGATCTCGACGTGCGGTGATGTTTATGTCCACTCTTGACGGGATCAAACCCGGTACTGCAGCGTTAACGGACCAACGCCGTATCCACTCGGCGTGATCGTAGATCTCTCCAAATAGCAAAATTGTTTAAATCCATTCTATCTCACCCCTGTGGGGGAGAATAATAGCGGCAAATATCTGCCCGGGGATAAGTACCCCCCCCCCCCCAATTACCGCTGAATCACCAAATCTGGAGCAGCTCCGTTAATGATGTAAACACGCCGCTGAACAGCATTTTCCAGCCTTGACAAAGCTCATTTCAACTTTTGCGGCACTATCATGATTCGTTTTAACAAGGGCCTTAAATGACAGTCTGTGTATACGAATTTAATCCTCAGATCATGAATACCGAAAGGTCATAGTTACGTTTCAACACCCCGTTCTCGTCTGAGTTGGATAGAGTTTCGCCTATAATTCAATTCTTTTAAAAACCTTTTTTGTTCTGGATTAATGGAGTTGAGTGGAATGGGATTACGCGTGTCATGACGAAGTGATAAATAACTTAGGAGTGATGCAATTAATTCAGAGTTCATATTAAAATCCGTGTTTTCCCTCTCTTTCGTAACAGTCAACGTGTTTTGCATTCGCGTTTTTGCGAGTTCCTGTAATCAAGATCGGCCCAAGGGGAAAAGAAGAGTTATACTATTTTAAAAGCGAACCCAGGAAAGTAGTAGAATTAGGGGTAGTCAAAATGGGTCAAAGATTCATAGTCCCCCATCGCATAAGGGGACAATTTAAAGCGAAAACGAACAGGGGCATCTCATGCAGAAAGTTCCCAAGATCTTAAACAAGTGGCTAAGATGGAGGAAGTGAAAATGGGTCGAAGATATATAACCGCAATCTTCCAGATGACACCTGCATCAGAGTGGCCAAAGCTACCCCTGGCTGACAATTGCGGGAACAAGAAACTTACTAATTCTTATGTTGGGGGCGGAGCATTTTTTCTCTTAGGAATTTCTCTTTTTACTTTTATTAAAGGAAAATCTTAAAGGAATGAAACTGAGTCGCATTTAAGAAAGCTACATTAAAATGCAGAAGAGGACAGCAAATAATAGAAGGGTAGAGGGGGGAGGGAGATAAGAAGAAATTTGAATAACACAAACCGTTAAATAAAGGGCGGGAAACCGGCTGCATGTAGACTTTTTGGCCATGAATTTCAGTCTTCTGAATGAATTCAAATTTTGCAGATCAAATCATTTTATTGCCTTCATAAATTAATTACTCGCAAAAAAGTGATTAAAAGGTTAGTTAAGTTTAGAATTTATATATATTTCCCATTTTTAAGCTTGTACATAGTCATAATAAATATTATATACATATTTAGGCAATAGCTTCGTCACTCCCCCCCTCGGGGGAGCTTGCGCTTCGCTCCTGAGATTAAAATTTAAAATCTAAAAAAAGCAGCCATGGTTAAATTTTTATAAATTTTCTGAACTTCGCCAATTACAATAATTTTAAAAAGGAACTCTTAACTAAATTTCCCCCCTTTCAAAATATCACGTTGCTAAAATATAGTTATAGAAGAAGATATATAGAAATAAAGTTTCTGAACTTCACCATTTGTAATTCTTTGGGTTTTAAAAAATGCACAAAATTTCGATACTTATATTTATTTCTGAACTTCACAATTTTGTTTTTTGATATTCTAAAAGAATTATTAGAAATAACTTTGATACAAAACATAAGTCATAACCAAACTAAGATGAAATTATTATTCAAATACTCAAAAAATCCCCTTCTTAAATTATAGAGTTAGTGATGATGATAATGATGATGATGATGATGATGATGATGATGATGATGATGATGATGATGATAATGCGAAACTTGCAATATATTCAATTAAAATTTCAGGAATGCGGCATGCACGGAAATTAATTAAAATTTTATGAATGCTGCCTAGAGCTAAATTAATGCGGACTTCAACACAAGAAGAGTTCACCACCCATTTACTAATAAACCGATCAGGTAGAATTTCGTCACCGTTGGAGAATGTGAACTCGTTCCGAGTCTGGGGTATGCGAATATAACTAACAATTGGTACGATTCCTAGGAACAGAAAAGACTGTTTGTTGTGGTGTCAAAATGATAGGAAAGACAGCGGTGTTATGATTGGTTATTTATGTGGTGACCTGTGTAAGACCTACGTACTCCAGCGGTGTTAAGCACAGGTGTCTACCAATCGGTGGTCAACCCTCTACGTGTGTTGACGTCTGTGTCCGCTCTCGCTTGGGATGGAATCCGACACTTCGACGCTAGAAAAACAACGCGATTTGCTGCAGGCTTCTTACGACAAAGAATGCCTAGGTGTTTGCAAGCTGCAGTAATGTATCGGCATTTTTTCAAGCTAGAATTGCCTAGGCCATTTTTATGCTTGCGATGGAAAGGTGATTTTTAAGCTAGCGATGCCTAAATCATTTTAACGCTAGCGATGAATAGGTGATTTTTGAAGCTTATGTGATTTTAAGCTAACGATGCCTAGTTCATTTTGAAGCTAGCAATGCCTAGGACATTTTTAAGCTCGCGATATATAGCTGATTATTAAGCTAGCGATGCCTAGGCTATTTATATGGTAGTGATATGCATATATGATTTTCAAGCTAGCGATGCCTAAAGTCATTATTAAGCTAACAATGAATAGGCCATTTTTAAGCTAATGATGCCTAGGACATTTTTAATCTAATTATGACTAGGACATTTTAAGCTGTCAATGCTTAAACCTTTTTAATCTAGCGATCCCTATGTCATTACAGCTAATAATGCCTATGCAATTCTTAGAATAGCAATGCCTTTGCCATTTTTAAACTAGCAATGCCTATGTGATTTTTAATCTATCATTGCTTAGGCATTTTTAAAGCAAGCAATGCCTAGGCCAAATTTATGCTAGCAATGCCTAGCTCATTTTTAAGCTACTAATGCATAGGTAATTTTTAAGCAAGTAATACCTAGGCCATTTGAAGTTAGCATTGTATACGCTATGTTTAAGCTAGCGATGTATAGGTGATCTTTAAGCTAGCGATGCCTAGGCCATTTTTAAGGTAGCGATGAATAGGTGATTTTAAGCTAGCGATGGCTACGTCATTTTAAACCTAGCGATGCACGAGTTATTTTTAAACTAGCGATGCTTAAGTCATTTTAAAAATAGCAATGCCTCGGTCATTTTTAAGCTAACCATACATATTTTATTTTTAAGCTAGCGATGGCTAGATTATTTTGCTTGCATTGTCTAGATCATTTTAAAGTTAGCAATCCTATGCGCACTTTAAGCTAGTAATACCTAGGTCATTTTTTAGCTACAAAAATGGTGTTTGTTTCCGCATCAACTGCCTCTTGGACAGCGTTAGCAACGTATGAATGTTTAATCTCTAACCTAACCTAACCCATCCTATATGTACATAAATTGTAACATTTAAATGAAGCTCGTGAACAAAAACGTGCTTCAATCTCCACAATGCATACCTACCTGCACATGGCATGTTAGACTAAAAAAAAAAGTGCGAATGTTCTTCTTAATCTTCCATAGAGACCTGACCCTGCGCCATTGCAATGACCATTTATTTAAGTTACTGCCGCATCACCTAAATGGCAAAGTTTACTCTGATATGAAGGAGGCGAAAATCGATATCAAATCATATGTTTCCACAAAACCGGCTGAAGTCTCTCGAGAAAGGAATCTGCCGCTTAATTGAACGATGAGGAGTAAAACATGAGCGCCACCACTACTGAGAGCATTTGCAATAAGGATGGAAACTACTTTGCTGAATAAAGTTTCTTGTGTATATTAAGAATTTTCCTGACTATAAAAGGGGGCATTAATGTCTTGAGAACCTAATACCTGAGTAATTTGATTAAAATGAAATTACAACGACAGAATAAGCGGTAATACCCCCCAAACTGGGTTCAGTCTGGAATTCAGACCACTTCTTATGCCTCAGGTTTTAATTCATCAACCATGTAGGTGACTATGCACTAAATTAAATAAAGATTGGCGTTCCAACGAATGGTCATGGTTCAGGTTTCAATTCAACTGCACTTTGAAAGTGACCATGCACATAAATGGTTTCAAACTGTGATTCTAAATAATCAGTAGGTTGGGATCCTTCCACCAATCTAAATAAGGGTGACAACGGTACTGGGATAAGAGCAATAAAAGCGAAAATGCGTGGTTGTTTCTTTTCAACAGTAACAAACTTCGACTCTTGCTAAACCAAGCGCGCGTGGCAGAATTTTGTCCATTTGCGTCTTTTGGTATGACCTGACTTACCTTCATGTGAACTCTCATGTTGGCGACATGAATGTTTGGCTCCCCATGTAAATTTACAGTGTAAACTTTCATGTTGGCGAAATGACTGTTTGGTTCATCAATGTGATTTACAGAAGTGTGATCTCTCATGCTAACGGCGTGAATATTTTGATCCTCATGTTGAATTACAGAAATGTGAACCCTCATGTTGGTCACATGAAAGTTTGACTCCTTTGTAAACTTGACGGATTCGCCGATCTCAGGGTTGTGGTTCCATCTGGTACTTTTGAATTTGGAATAACCTGCAGGAAAACAATTGTAATTGTAACAAGATCCCAAACCATCGATAAAATCTCACCGAGAAAGATTTATAGTGAACTTCCTGGTGAGGTATGGTAAGTTACGGGAGTGCAATTATTTGTATGGCGTATAGCTTTAACACGCAAAGGAGGAAACTACCTGGTGCGTTCAAGACCAGGACGGTATGCAATACCATTATATATTACAACTTTATTTAATTTGAATACGGAGAATTAGAAGAATTTCGTGTTATTTCTAATGCATTAAGGTATCTCCTTTTGAATAACTACTATTTTACCCATATTTTTACGTTCCTAACTTTACCAAATCTCACAAATTCTTGCCAAGTTGCCTTCGTTGGCTTCCTCCCTAAGCAAAAACTAATCTAATCATGGGGCAACAAACGACGGTTTCGCCTTCCCTACCTAATTATAAACATCTGTTTCCTCCCCCGCGGACGTCACGAAGATCTAACTCAGCCTTCAGCCGCAATCATCTCTCGACGACCATGTGTGAATTGAAGCGTTTAACCTATAAATCATCATAATCGTGACTCATATTTTGAGACTTCTTTTACGACTCTCATTACCTTCTTCAGTGCCACGAAAGATCTCGGAAGCCCCTGGCACTGCGCTGTACCCAGAGGTACCAGATGTTAAAATATTCGTGACAGAAGGGAATTAGAAATATATACCTAACGAGGCCGTGAAACAAATGACAAGTGAATAACGAACCGAATAGTTCCTTGTTATATAATTTTTGACACAGACCTCGTCAACAGAACCAAATTACCATACTGATTAGTGATCACTAGCATAAGTACTTGGCGTTGCCCGGGATGAAAAGTCCTGTCGCAAATAACTACAGATGCAGAATGTTTGAAATTCTTATATTGTGGCCCCAAAATATTTTTACTTGCTGATTATTATTAGCATTATTATTACTATTTGTGGGATGAGGCAGATTCAGGAGAGGTGCTCACTCTCCCTACCATATAATATCATATAATAGACTTATAATGAGTAAACCTTTCACATAGCGCGTCCGGCAATTTACGCGCACGGGTGAATGACCGTTAGTTATGAACGAACAACGGTGTGACCTCAGAAACAGATCGAGCCTGAAAAATGAAAACAAAACGAATACTGTTGCTAGCAGACTAAGGAACCAAGGTTTACGTAGATTCCTTAGAAGTAATCTACCCAAAGTTTAATGGTCTACATATGGCATTCCCATTTCGAACCCAGAAGTCACCTTCATTAGGCAACAATCTGAAAAAAGAATAGACAAAAGTGATTTATTTATAGCAGTTGTGTCCAGTTTTCTCATTGTACAGTTGGAGATGGTAGTAAATACCGAAACTAGTCATGTAATGTAATAAACTGATTCTACTAAAGCGTGTTATTTCATAACTTGAATTAAATTCACGCTATTAGGTAGTTCTTCTGCCTCGGTGGATAGGATTCACAAGTCATCCCATCCGTCAAGTTCAAAATAAAGATATATATATTTACACAAAAGTTGCACACACTCTTGTATACGGTGTTCCGACCTGACTGACAATTGATTTTGTTTGCCTTCGGTCACATTATCTTTCTTTGGGTCACAACAACCTCTCTTCCCACAGAACTGTCATTTAACCATTTCATCCTATTTTTTAATTAACGACAATTTGCTAGGGTAAATCCTATAAACATTCTTTTTCTCACCATTTATCTATAAAATTCCTTCGATGGAAAATCTCTGCTCTCTCTCAAAAATACATCAACGAACTTTCACTTCAGAAGAAGCTTCTCCCCAGAAACCCTATTGATCACACCCACCTTCTCTACAAATATAAAACAATCACATAATTTCGTCTTCAATTTGTGCTCCATCTACTTCGGTAGATAGGATTCAAAAGTCATCCCATCCGTCAAGTTCAAAATAAAGATATTTTATCAACTTGTTTGTAAATCCAAATACGACATTATTGGTGGACACTCTCAAACGAACTCGAATCTCGAACTTGGATACATGTAGAAGAGAATGAATATTTGTTCCAGCTTGGAACTGGTGACTCCCGCCAGAAGCAATCAACTTCTCTGCTCGCTACAAACATTAACCCTTTCTCACGGTAAAAGTAGTGACCCCGGAGTGACCTCATACTCTTACGAAGCAAACAAATTTCTGGAGTCATCCCCGAATTCTCTTAATGCAACGCAAGTATAACCATGGACCCCATCCAACCTTTCATCAAGGAGCCTATATTCATCTCACCAAAGCAACAACACAATTCAGCGGGATGTCCAAATTCCACGCCGTGAAACTCTCCCATTCTCACTCACATTACTCTTCAGTAAGTGAGACAATTACACAGAATTTTAACTAACAGCCGTAGATATGGTCGCAAAACCCTCTCTAGCCGACTTGCTAGATCGGTAAATTATTTGCGTGCTTCACTTTCTATTAATTCATTACAATTTATTAATTCGCACTCACATAATGCTACCTATGGCAACGCGCCATCAAAACACTCAAGCATTCACATAATGCTATCAAAGGCAACATGCCTCTTAACTCATTAATATTCACATAATACTACCTACGACGACATGACTCTCATCAAAGGAACTGACTAGAAGAGGTAACTTTCAAATAAAAGGCTATACAACCAGCACAGTTTCAACTCATTCACTTAAGGCTTGCAAGTCTGCTCGACTATTTTGTTCATCATATTTATATCGATTCGCGAATTTAGGTTAACTAAATAATTTTTCAAATTCACTGTATTCACGTTTTCTCTCTTATTGTATCATCAAGAGTAAATGTGCACTCGATCAACTCATTTTGGTTCCTTTACGTTCAGACTGAATTGACACAAACGCATTCAGGTGACCTACGGCTGCCCAAAAATGACCTTAGACCACCGTATTTCAAAATGTATCGTTTAAGATTTTAAAATATAAGATTTTTATATTTAAATTTCATCATGTAAATAGCGGCTCAATTATTACGCACATTGTACAAATTTGATTTAATTATTTTGTATAACTATTTTTAATCATTATTTAACTTTAATAATATTTGTTAAATCGAGTTAACATTTAATTCACACGAACTAATGTCATTTTATACTCATGTATTATTTTAACCAGAGAATAAGTGTACATCTTAACTCATACTTTTATTTATTCTATTTACCATGCCAAAGGAATCTTCATTATTATATTTTTAGTCAATTGATTAATTCCGATTGAATTATATCATTATTTTGATTCGAATGCCCTAAATTGTTGCTACCTACATCTTATTTCATAATTTTTATATTTTATATGTAACCATACAAATGTAACTACATTTGCTCATTCAGAAGGCTGAGTGATTTGGTGGTGATCCATTTAAACAAAAGTTGTACACAGTGTTCCGACCGGAGTGATGACTGAATTTGTTTGCATTTAGTCACGTTATCTTCTTTTAAGTCATAACATTCTTCGTTCTCACAGAACTGCCATTTAACCATTTCAGTCTATTTGTTTATTAACGCTAATCTGCTAGATTGAATCCCATGAACATTCCTTTTCTCACCATATATCTATAAAATTCATTTGATATACAACCACTGCTCTCTCTCTCTCTCTCTCTCTCTCTCTCTCTCTCTCTCTCTCTCTCTCTCTCTCTCTTTCAAACACACAGACCAACGAACATTTACTTCAGATAAAACTCCTCCCCAGAAACCCCATTCGTCACGCCCACCTTCTTTACACATACAAAACAATCAGATATTAAATACATACTCACATTATCCACACAGTCTATCGAAACACTTCGGGTTCAAGTTGTACTCCATCCACCTCTGTGGATATGATTTACAAGTTATCTCGTCCGTTAAGTTAAAAATAAAGTTATTTTATCAACTTCTTTGTAAATCCAAATACGAACTTATTTGGTGGACATCATCAAACGAACTCGAATCCAGAACTTGGATTCATGTAGCAGAGAAAGAACAATTTTCCAGCTTGGAACTGGTGACCCCCAACACAATCAATCAACCTCTCCGCTCGCTACAAGCAACAACCCCTTCTCTCACTACATATGTGGTCTACCAAATCGATGATTGGGGCTGTTTCTCTGGCCTGAAGTAGATTCAGTTGTCTAATTTTGCGATACATTTACCCTACAAATTTGTCTTGGAAATTTTTCCATATATATAAATATATATATATATATATATATATATATATATATATATATATATATATATATATATATATATACATGAATAAATTTACATCTCCTTTAGAAACGTTACTCACTCTCACACGCCTCTATCAAAAGCTTGCTATGGAATTTAGGGTTGATCTTCCCCACCCTTACTTCCCACTTTCACTTAAAACTCCACAATACTAAGGACATACACAAACTATTTTATTACGAGCACACACAAATAATAGATTGCACAGAATCTGCACAGGAGAAAATACAGAGTCTCCGCCGATTTTCCTTATATATAAATCTACAATTTCTCTTTTCACGAGACACAAGATTTCGCACCACATTAAACGGAATACGGCTTCTTCCTATCCGCGTTCCCATACTCTTTATCCAGCAAAAAGAAATTAAATCAATCTAATTTCATTCAGTTCAACTAACCAGCACTTCCCGGTGGATAGGGAGCTACGAGTAGATGGATAAACAGACTCATAGTCTGATCCGCGCTAAGTCCTTTTCTTGTTATCCGCGACTCCAATAATTTCATTGATTTCACTTCACTTCATCAAGCATTCTTGTATCTACAGTCAGAAGTACATACTAACTTCCGCGCAAATAGAGATCACTCATTCACCATTTACCATCTCAATTCATTTTCTTAAAGTTCATTATTACTTTCATAATTAAATAGTGTTGCAAATTACCCCTAATTCAACTTGCACTTCAGGATAGGGAGTTTGAGTCTATTAGGCGAATTGCTGCACAGAACTCTTGCCAAATAAATAAAAGCCCAGTATTGGCCTTCATACGAGTTGTGGAAGCTGCGTCAAATGCTTAAACGTCACACTATCATCTCGCCATTAAAATTGAGTGTCTATAAAACGCTTTAAGATAATGACCACCCTGGAATGACTCCTTACCCTGCTATAAAGTAGGGACCTCGGAGTGACCCAGAAATTCCCTATACGCAAATTTCTCTTTTATATTCTCACTTTTACTCAACATCACTGCAACCACGAACATCACTCCAACATCTTCGTAATCAGACGGATGCAGCACTAGCATTCATCAAAGAGGAGCTTACAACTCTCTCAAATGGGCAAACGCAATAATTCAACCTCATGGGACACAATCCCCAGGCTGAGCATCTCCCCAGCCCTCAACATGAACACTCTTCTGGAAGCAACGCGATACCAAGAATTTATTGTCTTGTAGTGACAGATATGGTTTCTAATCTGCCTTCTCTAGCCGTCTTGCTAGATTTATAATAAGTTTGCGCGCTTCAACGGAAAATCTAGCATCGATTCATTTTCGATCATTAAACTACCAATAATAAAATGCCCTACAAATTACTCAGTACTTGCACACTGGGCATTCAGCAACATACACATATTAGTCAACCAAAGACGCTCAAATGACCTATGCAACATCTAACCGCATAAAGTATCGCACACGTAACCGGATGCGTAACAGAAGTTTTAGTAGCAAACCTTATCAGCGATCTCTCAGGGCACAGCAAGAGGGATATTATTATTTCTCCGTTTTCATTTTAAATGATATATTTGGATGTGATCGAATCAATAAGCAAAACGTCGGTAAACTATATGTTTATAGTTTTATGGACATTATTGGAAGATAAGGTCAACAATAATTTTAAAAAGTTCAACTGAAATTGCCGCAATGAGAGCTCATCGTTACTCCATCTATTTGTTGTTATATATTGTTATTAAATGTAAAATACGCATCATTAAAGACAAGTTCCAAAAGTTGTTTAGAAAGGAACCAACGAAAGCCGTGAAAATTCTGTGTATCAGAAAATACTTTGGTTCGAATGATTTCGGTTGTTTATTTCACAGGAACATTCGTAAAGAGGGACTTTCCATCAAAGTTAATAAAGAAATCTTTCGGACTAAATTTGTTACTTAAGAGTTTTTTTCTGAAATTCATATGAATTATTAATGGTAAATTGGTTTCCTTTAAAGGAAGCCAACAATTTAATAACGAATATGGCTGGTTTATAAGTTTGTAAAGTATAAGACGCTAAGATGGGACGTAGGGTAATATGAACCATAGGGATTTTAGAGGGTTTATAATTTTGCGAGGCCATTTCCTGTGGCATACAGTTCCATATAAGAATGTTAATAAAAATACCTCGAGATTTTAGCTTTGTTCGAAATCGGTAAACATTATCTTCGCTGTTAATTGGTTCAATAACGGGCCTAAATTCAGTCGGATCATTCAAAATATCTATGGTTTCATTGACACATTCCCTACCATTTGGAAGTACTGTAGGAGAATGCCCCTTTTGATCACTCCACACCTGACACAACTTTTGTCGTGGTATTCTTTGTGGTCGTGATATACTTCTTTGTTGAAGTAGGCTTTGTTCTAAGAGTGCTAATTTTGTTGTTTTAAGGAAGAGCCGCTTCAAACACGTAATGATATAAAGAAACGCACAGGAATTCCCAAAATAAACTTATATTTTAAATTTAACAATTTAATACACAAAAACTAAACATAAAACACAGAAATATTACGAATATTAAAATACACTAAAATGACTCCAATTAACTTGACCCTCTAATATTGGCTAATTAGCTAATTAGCCAATATTAGAGGGTCAAGTTAATGGGAGTCATATACAAGAAATAGGCTAATTTTCTCTACTGGAGTTTAAATACCTGGGTTGCTCTGGCGGCGGGTTTGAGTTTGACCTTGAACTCAATGAGCCCCAGACACCACAGGAATCTGGTAGGTCCTTTGACGCGTGCTTCGACCAGATTGTTGGAGGTGGTCGAGATCACGAGGTACTTTAGCGAGTGTAGATGGGGTCCACACGGTATTTAAGGGGGGGCGTGAGTCTAACTTGGTTCTTAAACCTAGTTAACTTAGAGTTTGGTGCGACCACTAAGTAACGGGCTCGAGGGGGAGCTTTTTTTCCTTCGTTACGTAATTCCTCATGGGCGAGGACTGTACTCGGGGGAGGGGGGTCTTCTTCAAGGGCGAAGATAGAGGAGGGGGGTTTCTCTGACGAGAATAAGTTGAACTTGAACAAGTTACCTTCAAGGTTAGTTTGGTAACCAGGAACTAGCTCGAGGATAAGCTTCTTCTTAGTTCCAGTCT